>APFE030489969.1:28268-139630 GCA_000404065.3 Pinus taeda
GGGCAGCGCCCCCGAAGCTAAAAAACAGATGTAAATTTGCCTTGTAAAAGTATAGTAATTTCTAGTCAATCTGAGCCGTTCATTAGGCGGATGATCTGACGGTAGAACTTATGTTTAGTTTAGGGTTTTTTGCCTAGAAGGCAACCCCTCTCTTTGTATGAGGGTATTGTATTTGAGGCGGCGATATAGATGTGTATTCTGTGTGTGAGCGAGAAACAGAGAGGTGAGACTGTGAGAGAAAACAGAGGATATTACAGCGGCTTTGATGTAGGTTGTGTCTCTTCATTTTGCTGGATAATAGAAAGGAAGGACTGGCTGTTCGAGGTGGACGTAGCCCAAACTGGGTGAACCACGTATATCTGTGTCTCTCTTGTTTTGTGCGTTTTCTGTGTTTATATTTCTGCAATATTTTATGTGTTCCATTGCTCCGTAATATATAATTTTCTAACACACACATGGGAACACAAGATACCTGCATGCAATCCGGTACAAGTCGGACCTGTGAATGTTCACATAGACTTTGTGGTCTTCAAGATCTTCCCCAAATGTGCCTAAGAATGTATCATTGATCTACTACCATTTCAGCTTGATTTCTTTGTCTACAATCAACTTGGTGTCTTCGTAAATTGGCAAACTCATAGACACTCACTCAAATACTTCTCTAGTTGCGCTTCTGTCGGTGTCATTTGACCCTGCTCCCTTGGAGGCCATTGATCCTAAACTGCTGAGAGACGGATGAGCACCTTCTATATCTGGAGACATAGTGACATGCATGGCAAGAAATTTTTCAGTCAAAACCAAAGAAAACTTGAGGACTAACATGCAACATACCCGAGAGACTGCTGGCAAGGATTACACAATTTTCATTGGGAGGGCGGGAGATTAACTACCAAAAATGCGCAAAAGGTATTTCTGGGCTGTTGGGAGGCTGGTTGACTGCTGGAATTGCCAATGTGCAATCCAGACTGGCTTGTTGGGTACTGAGATTGTGCAATGTGCAATTTCAGTTGGCAAATCATGCAGGCCCACGGACTATATTACGCAATTTTTTGGGCCAACAGACACTGCCTCTCAAAATTGTACAATGCAAGTCTACAGGACACCATCTAGCCAGATTTGCACATTTTCTGGGAGGAAGGCAGAGCCTTCCCTCTCAGAAATGTACAATGCTGTATGGGAAAGGCAAATTCTGGGCCAAGGTTGCCCAGACCCGTCGATGGGCGACTGAAAAACATATGAAGATATGAATGCATGGCGAAACTGAGTGTAAGCAGGAGTGAATGATAATGCATGCAAACATCAAATGCAAGATTCAGAATTTGGAAAAACATGCATGTGTGTGAAACGAGTTTCCAAATCGACGACATTCTGTGCAAAATAGTGTCGTGCATGCGACAACAGTGAGATGCAAACAAAAATTGAAACGGTGCTTGTACAGGCTAACATGCATGCAAATGACATCAAGCATTCACATAAATCAAGCAGACAACACTCACACAAGCCAAAACACAAAATGTGACAGAAATGTTGCGAAAGACAAGTAAAGTGGACTTACTTGGAAATAACTGAGCTGGAGGTGCCAAAGACTCGTGGATGTGTTGTGGGATGTCAGAGCTCCAAGATTGATGTGAAGAATGAGCTCTGAAGTGTCGAATAAATAAGTTTGAGGCTTATGATGCACATGCAACAAATCTAGGAAAAAGTGACACTTGGAGGAAAGTTTCTAAAATGATCTTCTCATGTAACCTCCAGCTGCGAAAAATAGATCCCTAAAATCTAGGGATGCTTTTGCATGTTTCTTTTTTCTATTTTGGAAAAAAGTAGCCCATGCATGCAAATCAAGTTTGCTACATCTTGGGTGGAAGCAGTCAACCTGAAGGTACATGCAACAGCCTGCTTGACTGAGAGAATTTTGTGAAATTTATGGGAGGAGCTGGGCTGGCTGTCCGAGAGGGATTGCACAATTTCTGGGAGGAGCTGGTGACTGCTGCCCATAATTTCACAATTTATGGACTCAACTGTAGTGCTGGGCCATATTGCGCAATTTTCCCAAGGAATGTTGTCTCATTGCATTGCGCAAATTCTAAGCCCAACAGACTGTCCAATAGGTTTGCGCAATTTCTGGAGGGAAGGATGGTTCCCCTCCAGAATTGTACAATTTTTTGAGCGAGCTGCTCAGCCAACAACTAGCTTAAGTCTGGAATGGCAGCTTGTGAAATAAGTGAAGCGAACTGACATGCACAGGCTGGCAAGCCACTGAAAATCAAATGAAGCCTATGTACTTGACAGTGCAAGACATGTTTCTAGGATGGTTGGTAGGGAGGCTCCAAAACAAAGCTAAGGCAAAATTTTGGAGGGTGGTTGTAGCCGCTACAACAAAACCATACAAAGATGATTTTTTTTTTTTTTAAAAATCTTGACACATGATCCTTTCCTTCTAATAGTTCAAATCCTTTTGGTAATCAACATAAACTTCTTGTTGGAGTTATCCATTCAAAAATGTTGATTTTACATCCACTTGATAAACTTTGAACCCTTTAAAAACATGCAAAAGCCACGAACATCTTGATTGCTTCAAGTCTAGCTACTAGAGCAAAGGTCTCTTCAAAGTCCACCCCTTCAAATTGGGCATGTTAGGTCCCTGTACTACTAGTGTAACCCCTTATTGTTATTAGTACAACCCCCTTATTATATTGTTGTGCCCATGTAGTCCCCATATTATTATTATTGTGCCCCATAGAAGCGCACTATTGTTATTATTGTTCCCTTATATTATTATTATTATTATGTCGGCTCTGGTTATATTATGACCCCTTAGACTCCTATATATAGAAAGGAGGTATTGTCATTTGTAAGCATCCAAGAATTGTTCATTTGTGTAATGTAAAGGAGGTTGGCCCCTCGAAGAGGCTTATTTTGAAGGCGTTTATCTATATTTTCTATATTTTTGTGAGCTGGTTTCATAACATTTGGTATGAGAGCTTTGGATTCTAGAGTTTCGCTGCTCCAAACATGTCATCGTGGAATTTTCGTTATAATTTTGTCACTACGAAGTTGAAAAATCTTAAACAAAAACCCATTTGACCTGAAATCGTTCTAAACCTCAAGTCTAAATTTCAGATCTTTGCTCGCTATATTTTCGGAGATATGATATGAGGAAGTTAGGGTTTTTGAAAACTCTAGAATTCCATCTCAAACAGGTGATCGTGGAATTTTCGCTATAATTGCTTTTTTGCGAAGTTTCAGATTTTGAAATTAAAACCCATTTAAGCTGCAATTTTGCTAAAGCTCGGGCCCAAATTTCAGATCTTGGTTCACTATATTTTCGACGATGTAGTCCAAGCTATTTAGGGTTTCTATAGTCTCTCGAATTACATCCTAAATAGGTGACCTTGGGAAAATCATCACAACTTTCTCTCTGAGCATCAAATTTAAATTTCATAAGAAGTTCCAGAGAGAGGACAAATTATAGTTTTCTTTATATTAGTTTCAGGTCCTAAGGTTGAGACAGTGACATGTGGAACTTCGTACAAGTTTTCTCTATTGAACCAATCTATAATTAGGTCATCGTGGGAGATTTGACATAACTCTTCCTTACAGAATCCAATCTTGATCAGACTTGCGGGGTTAGAAATAGGACTTAGAGGGCTACTGCAAGACGTAATTTTAGAACTTGGAGATTTGAAATTACAGAGTTACAATCATTTCAAGATCGAGCTCCTAAAATCAAGAAAAGGCGATATGAGGAAGTTTGATGGCAAGGATCTGGTAAATCAGATACTACAGATGGAGCAATATCTTAATCTACATGAGGTGCAACTGTTACAAAAGGTATGTATTGCATCTTCATATTTAGAACTAGATCAATTCTTATGGTATAAAGGGCTTTGTTCTCGTAAACCACTTGTTACGTGGTAAATTTTCATGGAAGAAATGATAGCACATTATGAGGATACAAAGAGCAACACCTTCTTTAACCAATTGATAAATCTAAAACAAAATTGGTCAATGGCAGAGCCTATTGAGGACTTTCAAAAATTGAATATAAGGGAAAATGATATTCCAGAGAAGTAGAGGATTCGTGTCTCCATAGGGACTTTAAAGGATAACATTCAACATGAGGTTCGTCTTTGGGAACTTGATTCATTGGAGAAGGAATTCAGGTTGGCAAGAAAAGTGGAGAGAAAAATTATGGAAACGAGAAAGTCTACCCCTCAGAACTATAAATATGGAAGTGTTGTTTCTCCTAGCCTTCCACAACCTACAAGATTGACACCACAACAATTGGAAGAAAAAGAGCAAAAGGTATTTGTTACAATTGTGATAACAAATACGTTAAAGGTCATAAGTGTGCTGAGAAGAAATTATTTTACATTGGTTGTGGAGAGGAGGAAGAAAAGGATAAAGAAACATTAAAAGAAGAGGATATACACCAGGAACCAACCTTAAAGAAAGAAGAAATAAATCCGACCATATCTTGTAAATATTTGGCAAGAATTACCACTCCTCAAACTCTCAAGATAAAAGGACAAGCCTTGTCTCCAAATAGCCATGTCTTGAAATAGATATGTCTTCATGAAACCTGTAATAACACCATTCTCTTCACCAATTTTCTTCATACAAGAAGATCTTTTATACCAACATCATTTACCAATGTGCAATTTAAGTAATCATCCATGTGATCTTTATTTGTAATGTATCCATAATAGAGATAGCAATATGTATCTAGCTTCTCATTAATGTGGAAAGAACACCATGAGTTCACAGTCATTTGTCAAACTTTCTTGATACCATCAAGAGCAAAAATATACCATGTGAGAGCCAAGGACTATAGGGATCCTCATTCATAACTGCACCATATGAAATTTATGCATCTTTGAAGTCATGATGACAACAACATAAGAGTAATAAGTGACACTTATCATCATCAAATAATGAAGTTGTGTGCTCAAGCTTTGTTTTCTCCTTGAACTTATGAAGATCACCACGTAAATAACATAACATATGTACTATATGCATCAAAAGAATCATCCACAAATTTGATCAGTAGCATAAAAAAAACTATGTGGCTCAGGCAAAATATAAGTATCATCTGTGATTTCATCATAGGCAACCCAGGACTGCATCATAGCAACATAAGCATCATCACCTTTGATAACCATCATTATGTACCAAGGACTTCTAAAGCACACATAATGCCAACAATGCATTATTAGAAGCATAGAAAATGCTCCCCCTGAACCTATGCCAATTGTTCACTGTCAGATCTGATCATTTCATATATAATAAGAATCATCAAGGCATCATCATTAACCAATTATACATCAAGTAATCAACAATTTATGAGGTCAAAAGAAATTCTAAATGGCATCAACAGACTGTTATCATCAATCATCAAAATAGAAAAGACATTTGATAATTGACTAAACCATATCAGACCCTTTTCTCGAGTCGGTCCCATTGTTTCTTCATCAAACTAACATATACACAACTGTGTGGTTTAGAACTCATGTATATACACAACTATACTTCATAATATCTTCGTATGGAAGGTGGAATACTGAAATTTCACACTTTCATCTCCCCCTAAGTCTATTTTGACTGTACTTGGTCCTAGAACTTGTGTTGAAACATCAGTTCCAAGAATAAAATTACCATTATGGTTCTTCATGAGAGACTCCATTTTACTCTTATCTCCAGTCATGTGATGAGAACATCCACTATCTATGTACCTTTATTCTTCATCTTCGAATGAGCAGAGAGCAAGACCACACCTTATCCGATATTCCTTTTCTTGCTCATTGGTGGATCTATCTTTTTTAGATTTTCTAATATCAATGTTCTTATTTGTTTGCTTACCATATTGTCTACGGAAATCCATAGACTTGTTCCTGCATTCTTTTGCTACATGCCCAAGCTTGTTACAAGCATAACATCTTATATGTTTCATATTCCTTCTATAGCAATCAATGGTTTTGTGACCAAACATATTGTAAGAAAAACAATATATCTTATAGTACTTGGAAGTTTATGATCTTTCTGTGAGATGGTTATTAGCTTGAAACATTATAATTATGCACCTAGTTGCAACATGTCCAAAATGATGACATATAGAACATTCAACATTATTGATAAGAGGAAAGAATCAATTAATTATTCCATAGTTAGGAGTAAATTATTTTCTTTGAAGACTTTGTTTCCTTGATTGTTTATGGGGTTGACTTTTTATCTCCTTGTTAAGCATTTCAAATTTTTCATTAGAACTCCTTGCCTCTGTTTGTGAGCTAGATTCACCTTTAACAGTTTCATGAAAACCAAGACTAGATTTGATGGTAGGAGACCTTTGACTACTAATAATATTATCCAATATCTTAGTACTATCTTGAAATCATAAAATTTTATCCTTTTCTTCTAATTTACCTTTTAGGATATTTACCTCAACTTAATATTGCTTTTCCTTTTCTAGGTACTGCTTCTCCATGATTGCTTCAAATTTTCTTTGTTCCTCCACTTGTTGTTTTAATTAATTTTCTTGTTCTTCCAATTCTTGAAGTAGTCCTTCATTCTGCTTATTTGATTTTTCAAGATCTTCTTTTAGAGAGACGACCTCAACTTCAAGCCTTTCACAGTGACTGTTTCTTTATTTAAGTTCCTTGGTTGTTGTATCCTTTTCATTCACTTTATTTCTTAATGATGTTACTTCATCCTGTAGCCTTTGACATTGATCTTCCTTTTCCTTGTACTACTTCCTTATTTTGTTTCCTTCCTCCAACTGAGTTTTCAACATACTAACCTCTTCTTTGTAGGTACATTCCCTTTTATCAAATAGATCTTTTTGATCTCTAATTTTATCTGTGAGCCTTTTAACTTCTACTTTTATGGTCATTAGATTTCTTTCACTTTCACCCATAAGAGAAAATTCAGTCGTTTCATTGTTATATTCATTATCTTCAATATTGCAAGAATAAAGAAAGGTATCACAAGATGACCAAAAATCAGTACCTGATAATTCTTTTGCTTGTTCATCTTCATTCTGAGGTGATTCTGAAGCTAAAATTTTTCTTCCACCTAATAGCCAATCGTCTCTAACACTAGCATTGTCTCTTTGATATGTCTTCTTCTTTTGAGGTGCTTTATTTTTTTTCTTCTTTTCCATTGTCTTGATGGATCTCCTTCAAGTGATCCAGCTTTTGCCAAAGGATCTGCTCCGATACCCAATTGGTTAGGAAAAATATGTAGAGGAGGGGGGGGGGGGGGGGGGGTGGGGCGGGTGCATGGGGGAGAGGGGGGGTTAATCATTATTTTCAAATCAATAACTTTTTTACATTTCATATTCATATTTCTATATGCGACTTTGCTGAAAGGAACCCGTGTGTGTACATGACTGTTCTTAAGACAACTAGCGTACATCCAGTGAGATTATGATTTAGTTAAGTCATCATATGTTGGTCTTCATCCAATGCATCAATACTTTATTAGATAAACAATAACCATGTGTTGTAAGAACAAAATAAACCATAACACATAAGCAACACACACGAACACTAGGATTTAAGGTGGAAACCCAATGCAAGAAAAAACCACTTGCTGCTGTCATATCTGTCTTCTTTCTAATATAAAGAAAAATATTTTTACAATCTTGTACTGTTGTAGACTCATACCAGTATGCAGGCACCCACTTGCAGAATGCTACAACCTTTGTTTGTTCTCTAGATCCTACTGGAAGGGAGCTCCTACCCCCTGGTTCTTGTACTGGTGTAAACTTGTACCAATAAGTAGGTACCAACCTGTAAAAAGCTACGACATTCACTTGTTCTCCAACTGCTACTGGAAGGGATCTCCAACCCCCTGATCTAATCATCAGCTACTACTAGTAGGAAGCTTCGACTTCCTCACTGAAGGCTCCAACCCTCAACAACATCCATGGACCACGTTTCGTAATTTTTCACACTAGATCCACCTGCTACAACATATCATAAATTCTAGGCCACGTTTCATCAAATTTTTAGACTGGAACCATTATCAGCACTTAAGATCAATATCAATAATCAAACTGTAACTCATCACTGTAACATAGTCATCAATATTTGACACAACTGAATCAACCAATCACTGAAACTCAATCATCAATATCTGACACAACTGAATCAACCAATCACTGAAACCCAATTATCAATCTCTGACAAAACCTAATCAACCAATCATTGAAACTCAATCATCACTTTCTGATACAATTGAATCAACCATTCACTGAAACCCAATCATAAATTTATGATGCAACTGAATCAACCATTCACTGAAAACCCAATCAATGAACACTTAATCAAAACTCAACCAATCAACTAGAACAATCAGATCACTGTAACCATTGCACATAACTGAACCCAAAATATTACATCAACACATAGAATCAACTACAGTCCTGATTATTCAAATGCCAAAATGCATATGCTACTTCACTTAAGGCAACCATGTGCATACGCGCTTTTTTGTAGAGAAACTTGCATACAAATCTTAAAATACTAAAAATTGAAAACTTGAATATTGCAATTCTGAAAAGAATACTATATCATACTTAGATCTACTGCAACACTCTAAACCAATCACAGAAATGTCTCTGATCTTCAACCAAAATGAACAAGTAATCTTAACATTCTTCAACCACATTCAACTTCATCATTCAATCATTTCTACTTCATACATTATCACTTAACCTAAATCAATCATGAGGACATCATTGACATACAACAAAGAAGCAGTAGCATTGATCAAATTGATCAACCATTTATGAACAAAAACCCTTACTTTGTGTATGCGACTTTGAAGAAGCTAACACACGTGTATACGTGCTTTTCTCGAGATAAAAACATGCATCAGTACTGATATCTAGTCAATCCATAATAAGATCATAAAATGAAAAGTCATTTCAGGGCTCATGATCTCGATCCATCATTGTATTCATTAGTTGATAATTATTTCAGATCTATTGGATCTCATCTATCATCAAACTCTCATGTCCATACTTAGTTTAGATCAAGCAAAGCATCAAAAACCCATAACATGCATATTCCATTTTGATCTAACTCTTCATAATATTTCTATCACTTGCACACCTAACACTTTGATCTTCACCTTTTTATAGTTTAGCCCTTATCCAATACCATGGGTCAAAACTACATTAATGCCGATGGTAATCTTTGCCGAGATCAATATCTGTTTTTGTGCTCACTACCATGGGCCAATAACATGGTAAGGACCCCTGGTATTTAGAATACCATTGTGTAAAAACCATACGCTACTTTTCTTCACTAAACTTGGGTGCATATGCGACATGGCTTAACAAAATCCGCGTATAGTTCTTGAACTTCCAACTTTATCATTCCTGTGAACTAATTCCTCTGAATTGCCATGCTTTCTGTCACATCTGTAAACACATCCTATTTATATCTTTAACAAGTAGATTTTCATCAAGAGACAACTTATCAAGTAGGATTACATTCATCAAATAGGTTGTCATCAAGGACAACTCATCAGGTAGGTTGCCATTGTTGGTGCACTAAGATGTCTTATTACAAGCAATCTTAATACCTACATTCATTATCAACCCAGGGCAAGTCTTTTTATTTCAAGAGTGTCAACATTATATATGCAGTGAATTCAGAGGTCAATCTATGTTGGAATCATTGCAATTGCTAATGCCTATTTACCTAAATTCAATCCAAACACTTTTGAAAGGAATTCATGACACACTTTTGAAGCTACTTAATTTATTCTGCAAGTAATTGAATCAGAATACAAATCGAAAGAATCACACTTGACAATTTAACTTATATTGAAACTTACTCATTTAACATGAAGGAAAGCTACGATAATTGAACAACAAATAACCATATGACATCTCATGGAAAGCAATCACTCTAGCTTTGAAATCTATGATAACGCTACCTTTGAATGAACATCAATCTAGAATGAACATAACCAGTTCAATAAAGAGCATCACGCATATAACATAACCAATTCAATAAAGAGAATCATGCATATATAATCACACAACTAAATTTAAAATCTTGACTGAACAATAAAACAAATCAGAATCATTAATCCTCATAGTAATCAGAATGATACTAAATTTGTGAATTAATAATAATGAATAGTGAAGAATAAAGAGAAACAATTATAACACAATTGGAGCAGTAGATCTTCTATTGACTGGCCCCCAAAGTCTCCAGAAGTCCCCATTGTTAAATACTTAGAATATGATTATGAATTAAACGCAGTCTTCTTCATTAAAATCAATAACAGAGTTATATCATCACCAGGATGAAAGTATTATATGTCCAAAAAGAATAGTTACAATCTGTGAATTCCTAAACTAGTTGTTCAGCTTGCCTTGCCACTTTATATAACATTTAGAAAAGTAAATAGATAAAAGCAAATCCTCAGGATCAGGGGATCCTCAGGATTTCACAATACTCGATCTGGTTTCATCATAAGATATCATTGGTCCTCCTGGTCTTCCTCTTTCTTCCATGCTCAGGATGCTGTCTCTTTTCCCTCACTGGTCGCTGTTGTCCTGTCGATTGAACAACTATCGTCCAATCCGCATCCCTGCATACAAAGATAGTTAAAGTCAGTTTTCTATGCCCATATTTATATAATTTGTTACTATTTGATTTTACCCAACTTTTGCTGTCATTTCCTCTATTTTTATCCATAAAAAGAAGATAAACATGTGAAGGCAAATGCTTAATTAGGCCATTTACGAGGAGAAATCATACCTTTTCCTCGTCCCAACATACTCCCAAGCTTACCTTATTGCATGTTCTCATGCAATCAAATGTTTGTGGTGTAGTTGAGTTAAGGAATAGGCTGGATATAGTTCCTCCTTGTAAAACTTGAAACCATTTTTCTTTTTAAGCACTGTGAAAGCCTGGTTCACTTGTTGATCTGTCAAGTTATAATCACTATGGTACCCATCTGGGGGATACCAGATAATTAGGCTTCTATATCGGCACCCTATCCACTCAAGGCCCATGCTCAAGACCATGTTACTGTATTTATGTAAGCGAGTGGAGGCAACTTTAAAATTTATGAATCATAATGGCTCTCTGTTCCTGATAGTATTGCTGGAGGCTTCCCATCTCTCTCTGGATGCAAATAAAGCTTCCTCTTTGATTTCCTGGAAGTACTCCTTCTTGACCTATATAGTCTCTGTGTGTAATGGTCCTAATTGGCCCACAACATTTGTTCATTTCATAAACTATTTGTGTTGGATAGAGAGGTGCAGGGGTTTTGTAGGCTCTCCCCTTACCCACAATTCTATGCCATATTCTTGTTTTCTAAAAGTATTATGGTCCTTAGCCCATTTGATTTGGTTAGTGGCAAAGGAAAGAAAAGCATGGAATTGGATATCCCCTATGAAGGGGCCAGGATTGATGTCTAAGTCATCTTCTAAAAATAAATTATGCATGTACAATTCACACAGGAGGTGCTGTAGCTATTCGTTATGCTCCTTGAAACACTTAACAAAATTCGGGGTGGTTTTAATATCTATTGACTTCTCAGCTTTAATAGCTTTGACCTTCAATAGGAGATATCCTTCTAGTAAGAACAATGCGTAGTTGGTGTTGGGTTGTGTTATATTCTTTCCACGACTAGCCCACGTAGTTAACTACAGGGTTAGAGGGGGGGTGGAGCCCCCCCTTCATTGTGTCGATTGCGCAGCCGAGGGGTCACAGGGGGGGTGGGTAGCCCCCCTCTACGGGGTCTGGGGCAGCACCCCAAGATTTTTTTTTTGGACCCTATATTAGGTTGGGCGGACTGACCTATGGCTTTGTGCATGATTTTCGCACATGGTTTTGGACGCGATGGTTTTCGGTCCATGGTTTTGGACACGATGGTTTTTGGTCCATGGTGTTCGATGCTTCGACATGTATAAATATGTATTGCATCATTGAAAGGAAAATAATGAAAAATCAAGCTAGTAGTCCTAGTTTTGGGATCCAGGGGAAAATCTCTGTGTATATGTGTTTTATGCATTATGCTCTCGCATTGTTTATTTTCTGTGTTTTAGAATTCGTATGCAGGTAATTTCTGTACAGGGTTAAAACCTACATTTGGTATTAGAGAAATTTTGGCTTCAAGGGAACGCCTTTGTTGCTGAGGGGTTTCGCTCAGGCTTGTGGTAGACCCTGTTGAGTGGGAGATTTATGAGATTGATTCTGGTGGTGAAAGAAGATGGCAAGCAGTGGAAAGATAGAGATTAAGAAATTTAATGGTCAGAGTTTTGAGTTGTGGAAACAAAAGATGGGGGATCTGTTGGTGGATAAAGATTAGTGGATCGCGGTAGATCCAAGTACTAAATCAACGAGAGTGTTCGATGAAGAATGGAAGAAGTTAGATCGGAAGGCAAAGAGCACTATACGATTGTGTGTCTCAGATTCAGTATTGTTGAATGTATTAGTTGAAGCTACGATGAAGGCTTTGTGGGAAAACTTAGGGACTTTGTACCAATCTAATTCTCTGGTGAATAAACTGTTCCTACGGAAAAAGCTGTATAACCCGAGGATGAAAGATGGAGACTCAGTGACAGAGCATATAAACGCATTTAATACTGTGGTAAGTCAGTTAGCGTCTGTTGATATTAAAATTTCAGATGAAGATAAGTGCATCAGTTTGTTGTGTTCTCTACCAGATTCGTGGGATAGTTTGATAATTGCAATAGGTAGCAATGCAACTGCCTTGCAGTTTGATGAAATAGTATCATCCATGCTGACGAAGGAAATGAGATGGAAAAATATGGAGAACCAGAATGGTGATGCCTTGTCTGTACAAGGATGGTCCTAGAACATAAACAAAAATAATTCATCGAGTGAGAGGTCTAAATCTAGAGGGAGATCTAAATCTCCAGGAAAACCTGTAAAGGTGGTTTGTTGGAAATGCAGAAAGGAAGGGCACTACAAAAGGGATTATAAATCTAAAGCTCCTGATAAAGGAAATGGATTTGATGGTTCTCCTTTTGCAGAGGTGAAAACCACCTCAGGTGAAGGTGTGGATGTGTACTTGGCTTCTTCAAGTATGCATGTAGATCATGAGGCATGGTTGATTGACTCAGGTGCATCCTTTCACTTCACTCCCCATAGAGAGTGGTTCTATGAGTATGAGAAATATGATGGTGGTGATGTCTTATTCGGGGATGACAGGAAGGCTAGAATCGTTGGTCGCGGAAAAGTAAAGTTGAAGTTGCAAGGTGGAAGGGTTAGAACACTTTCGGGTGTTTTGCATATTCCTGCTTTAGCCAAAAATCTGATTTCTGTAAGCAAGCTGGACGATGCAGGTGTAAAAATAGTGTTCAAGAAGGATACCTGCAAAATGGTTCGGGGGACACTAGTATTGATGCGGGGAGTTCGAATTGGAACTTTGTACATGATTCAAGGTAGCACTATTGTTGATGGGTGCAACAATTCTGCAGTTCCTGAAAGTGGAGCATAAAATATAGTGGTCTTTGGAGAGAAGACCATGCTGTTGCATCAAAGGCTTGGACATATTGGAGAGAAGGGCCTTTGAATACTTCATGGTAAAGGTGTGGTAGAAGGTATGACTAATAGCTCCCTGGATTTTGATTTTTGTGAAAATTGTATATATGGGAAGCAGAATTGCGTGAGTTTCCCCTCTAGTGGTAAGAGGGCGAAACATATATTAGAAATTGTGCATAGTGATGTGTTTGGACCTTTGAAGGTTCCATCACTGGGTAAGTCTATGTACTATGTACCATTTACAGATGAATTCACAAGGAATACATGGATATATTTCCTTAAGAAGAAATTTGAAGTCTTTGACAGGTTTAAAGAATTTAAGGCTTTGGTGGAAAACCAGATAGAGAAGAAGATAAAGGTGTTGAGGACAGATAACGATGGAGAGTTTTGTAGTAATAAATTTGAAGAATTTTGTAAGAAGTGTGGTATAGCATGACAGAAGACTAATCCATACACACCTTGGAAAAATGGAGTTGTGGAAAGAATGAACAAGACATTGATGGAAAGGGCAAGAAGCATGCTCAATGGTGTCGGGTTAGGACATGAATTTTGGGCAGAGGCGGTGGAGACAAAATGTTATCTGTTAAATAGATCACCTTCATCAGTGTTGGAGGATCAGACTCCACAAGAGGTATGGACTGGTAAGAAACCCTCTGTTTCACATCTGAGGGTATTTGGATGTGATGCATATGCACATGTTCCAAAGGAGAAACGAACCAAGTTGGATTGTAAATCTGAAAATTGCATCTTTATTGGGTATAAAGATGGTTTAAAGGGTTCTAAGCTTTGGAACCCAGTAACAAGAAAGGTTGTGTACAACCGATATGTGGTGTTTAGAGAGGTAAAATATGTTACTAAACATGAAGTCCAACCAAAGGAACTTGAGAAGATAGAGTTTGAGATTAAGGAGGAAGAATCAGAATCTACAACAGAGGAGGAATCAGAAGATGAAGAGCCACAAACTCTGGGTGTGAGAAGATCAGTTCGAGAAAGAAGGCAACTAGAAAGGTATAGTCCATCTTCTTTCTATTCAAATTTTGCTTTATCTATTACTGATGATGATCCCAGAATTGTGAAGGAAGCAGTAGAATCAGAGGATGGTAAACTCTAGAAAGAGGCCATGGTTGATGAAATGACATCTTTGCACAAAAATGAGGCTTAGGATCTGGTGGAGTTTCCGATTGGAAGGAAACCCATTGGCAGCAAATGGGTGTTCAAGAAGAAGACAAATTCAGAAGGAAAGGTGGAGAAATACAAAGCTCGGTTGGTAGCAAAGGGTTATTCCCAGGTGCCGAGAATTGATTTTGGTGATATTTTTTCTCCTGTTGCCAAGGTAACTTCTATTAGATTACTTTTATCTGTTGCTGCTGCTTTTGATTTTGAGGTAGAACAAATGGATGTGAAGACAAAATTTCTTCATGGGGATCTGGAAGAGGTGATCTAAATGAAGCAACCCGAAGGATTTGTGGTGAAGGGTAAGAAAGAACTGGTATGCAAGTTAAAGAAGTCTCTGTATGGGTTAAAATAGTCATCAAGGATGTGGTATCAGAAATTTGATACATTTATACGTGGACTTGGCTTCACTAGAAGCAAAGTAGATCACGATGTGTATTTTAAATTAATTGGTGACTGTGTTATTTATCTGGTCTTGTATGTGGATGATATGTTGCTAGTTGGAAATGACAAAGAAATTATCCAAGATTTGAAGACCTAATTGTCCTCCAAATTCGACATGAAAGATCTTGGTGCTGCAAACTATATTTTGGGCATGGAAATTAAAAGAGATTGGGCGAAGAGGATGCTCTGGTTAAACCAGAGGAAGTATGTCGAGACAATATTGTGGAGGTTTAATATGCAATATAGTAAACTGGTGAAGGTTCCTATTCCTGTAGGTGTAAAGTTATCTGCTTAATAGTGTCGCAAGACACAAGAAGAGGAACAGGACATGTCCCGTGTTCCATATGCAAGTGTAGTCGGTAGCCTGATGTATGCAATGGTCTATACTAGACCAGACATTGCACATGTAGTGGGAGTATTAAGCAGGTTTATGTCAAAACTAGGGAAGGAGCACTGGACAATAGTGAAACAGGTTTTCAGGTATTTGCATGGCACTAATGACTATGGTTTGTGCTACCAAGGAAGACCAGAAATTGGACAGAGTATTGGATATTCATGGCTTTGTTGATGCAAACTGGGCTGGAGATTTGGATCAGAGAAGATCTACAAGTGGGTATGTGTTTAACCTATTTGGACGTGCAGTTAGTTGGATGAGTAAGAAACAATCTGTAGTGGCACTATCAACTACAGAGGTAGAATACATGGTAGCCACTCATGCAAGCAAGGAAACAATTTGGTTGCAGAGATTTTGTTCAAGTATGGGGTTAGTACAATGAGCTATAAGGATAGACTGTGACAGCCAAAGTGCAATTTTCTTGGCAAAGAACCCTGCTTATCTTTCAAAGACAAAGCACATTGATGTTCAATATCACTTTGTGAGGGATATGATAGAAGACAAAAAGGTGTTGCTGGTAAAGGTGGACACTTTGAAGAATACTGCAGATGCATTGACAAAATATATGATTTGAATTGAGGCTTCTGTGATCCATAACTGGTTTGTTTGACCCTAGTCCCTAGTCAAATTTAGACATTGTCCTAGTTAGCCATTGGAGGCTTTGCTCAAGGTATTTAACAGGTAAAGATAAATCTGATTTTTCAACTTATCCTGATGATGAACCACACTGGTTGGTTTGAAATGCATCGACAATGATTTTCTGAATGTGATTTACGCTGAAATTTCTTCTTATAAAATTCTATGAGATCTAAGAAGTTATTTTGGTGTAGAGAAATAATGGGCCTTGCAGGGCTGGATAAATGACTAAGCTCTCCTATGGTCCCTTGTGGAAAGAAAACAACAAGTGGGAGAATGTTGGGTTGTGTTATATTCTTTCTAGACTAACCCACGTAGTTAATCAGGGGGTTAGAGGGTGGGTAGAGCTCCCCCTTTGTTGTGCCGATTGCGCAGCGGGGGGTAGGTAGCCCCCCTTTATGGGGTTCGGGGAAGCGCCTTGGGAAATTTTTTTTTGGACCCTATATTAGGTTGGGCGGACCTACCTATGGTTTTGTGCATGATTATCACACATGGTTTTGGATGTGATGGTTTTCGGTCCATGGTTTTGGACACTATGGTTTTTGGTCCATGGTATTGGATGCTTCGGCATGTATAAATATGTATTGTAACATTGAAAGGAAAATAATGAAAAATCAAGCTGGTGGTCCCAGTTTTGGGATCCAGAGGAAAATCTCTATGTATATGCGTTATGCTCTCACATTGTTTATTTTCTATGTTTTAGAATTCATATGCAGGTAATTTCTGTATGGGGTTAAAACCTACAATTGGTAGTAGGATCTCGGTATGACAAGGCATTGAAATAAATAGAGCAAAAAGTCTCCAATTTCTCTTTAGATTTATGCAACTTGACCTGTGATTTTTTGACTTTCTTTTGTTCATCCTTGTAATTTGAAAAAGTCTCATCCTCTGTGACTGTGAGTGCCTCAAATTTCTTTTGTAATTCTTGGTGTACTTGTAGGGGCACTACTTCCACTTTATGCCGAGTCAATTCCTCCTGAGTCTTGACTAGCTCATTCTGCAATTTCCTAATGACCGCTTCCCTTATTAAGGGAATGTAGGTAGGCATCTCCTTTGTCTGAACCTCATCGTCCGGTGTTTCTATTAGGTCAGTTTGAATGGCAGCCTCGGCCGCTTCTCGAATGCAACAATCAACTTGGGTGTTTTCTTTAGTATCAGTTTGAATGGCAACATCAACAGTAGGGAAGTCCGTTTGAGTTTCCTGTTGGAAAACACAAGGATCCTCTATCTGCATTTCACTGTCTTCTAAATTACATGGCTCTTTTTGGGTTTCTTTTGAATAAACAAATAGGGTCTCAGTCTGGGTTTCAACATCTTCCCTAGGGAAATATTCAGTTTGGGTCCCTGTGGTCTCCAATTCTGCTTTCACTTTCTTAACCTTGACTGCCTCCTTCAACCACTGTCTTAGTTTCTTAATTATTTTCTTTTGCCTCCTATATTTCTTGATCATTTTCTTGAGTCTTTCCTTGTATGTTTTCTTTGTTGTGAGGCTTTTGACCTGCGGTGGCATGACTATATTTACTTCAGGTCCCTGTTTAGGTGGAATTGTATCAACATCAAGATGGGGTTCTAATGGGACCGTGTCCCTTGATGTATTTTTACCTTCCAAGTCTCCATCTTCATGATCTTCCCTATCAGGAGACCCCAGTGGAATGGTGTCTCCTGAGAAATTATCGTTTTTAGGTCTACTTCAAAGTGGACCTCGTCCTCTGGGGACTTCATAAAACTGGTGTTCCCTGGTTTATTTTCATCTTCCAGGGTTTCGTTTGCAAGGTTTTCCTTAGCTAGGGGTTTTAGTGGACCAATAGCTTCTGCTTGATTTCCTTCCCTAATGGTTTCAATAAATGAGAGGGTCCCATCATGAATAGGACTGGCAGTAGGGGTAGACTATTCGGGGGCATAATCATTCCCTTCGGAATTCCTGGATTTCTCCCTTCCTTCACCAAATATCCCCATTTTTTCCAGCACTCGGGCAACCTCTTCCTCATAGTCTTGCAGAGAGACATCTTGTGGAATTGGAGGAGGTATGTGAGATGGTCCTGCCTCATCTATTTGAACTGGGGGATGTTGTTGTGACTTTACCCTCACAAAATGTCTTCGCTTTGTTGGGCCTGAGGCCAAAGAGGGATTCTTCCTTTTCTGTGTCCTTTTCGGACCTATCACTCTTGGCCCTCGCTGTTCAATTGTTGGATTTTCCATAGGTGGGGCCAAATTATGATTACAAGGTTATCCCAGGTTAGCTGCTGTTGGGCCAGTCCATGAGTGATGATTATTTTGATCAACCCATGATGGCTGATGACTGTATGTGGGTCCTTTGCTTTTCTGACTCATCGGGAAACATCATGCAATACAAATTTTAAATAAAATGGTAGGTTAACTGTAATTTTTTGTTTTAAAATGGCTAATAGTTTGAGTTGGTGAGGTTTTACCACATCCTGTCGTCCATCGCACATGATGTACCTTTGCACAATGGTTGCCAATTCCTACCATGAATGTCTTAGAGCTGTAGGGTGAACGCCTTTCCCTTTTCGCACCAATTGCTCGTTTGGGTCCTGAAATACTATTACGGATTCCTGTAGATGAACATGTTTGTTTGTCCATATTGTTCCTTCTACTGGTAGTCCAACGACTTCAGCTATGATTGCTTCAGAGACCGTTATGTTCTTTCCTCTCACCATTGTGTGGCCATTCTGCAAATTTTGCAGAAATTCAAGTGTCACCTCCTCATGAAATCCCTGTAATATGGTCAGATATTGTAACCAGCTCGTGTGCTCAAGGATCGCTCGAGCCTGGTCTGATACCCTAAGCATTATGGTTTCATTTCGAATGGCCTTTCCTCCAATGGCTACTATTTTTCCGTGGTTGGTTTAATTTCAAAGATCCTAACATAGCTAGGTTAATAGCTAGCTGAGCATGCCACGAGGTAGTTAAGATTCTTCGTAAAGACCTTATGGCCCTCCCCCGTAAATGGACCATGCACTTCTCTCACTCTTTCACAGTTTGGAACAACAACAGAGAAAATTAAATCTTTTGATAAGAGAATGACATTGTTTTAAGAATTAATATCACAGACAATTAAGTCAATTGTCTCGTCAACAATATTTGACACAGGATCATAATCAATTCGCATGATGTCCATAATGGTTGCGTTTTCTCCTCCAATCAGAAATGGTTTGATAATTATTACACATACACAATCATCATGCAGTCCTTTAATCAGAAACCAGTTTAATAATCATCACAAAACTATCCATAAATTGTCACACATGTTGTTCATACACAGACCACCCTCTCTCCAATCAAAAAAGGGCGTCCACGTCCGCCAAGCATGGGAAAAACAAGAGAAAGAGTTGGTAAATCATAAATGCAGGCAACCAATTAATAAAATCGGTGCGGTATGCGACAACGACAATCAAAGTAGTACACATCAACAAATTTGAAATGCCTGTAAATTAAAATAGATATTTATACCATTATGTCAAAAGATTTTTACCTTAGGTTGAAAAGTATCAAACGCATGATTGACGATAAGTATTAATGACTGTCATTAAAGTGATTGGACAAATATGATATAATGG
This sequence comes from Pinus taeda, assembly GCA_000404065.3. Taxonomy (NCBI): domain Eukaryota; kingdom Viridiplantae; phylum Streptophyta; class Pinopsida; order Pinales; family Pinaceae; genus Pinus; species Pinus taeda. Next base: position 48,029 of record APFE030489969.1, read on the forward strand.
ATATATGATATAAGTCACTCTGACCTCCAGACCCCCTGGAATGGTTCACATTACAGTCCCCTGTCAAATTTTTGTATTACAGAGTTTTTATAAGACGTTTTAGTTACAATTTCCATTAAATGTGGAAACAATACGTTTAAAAATAGAAATAGGCTTAAAAATGAAAGGAACGGTGGGCGCGGGTGGACTCTGACCATCTGACCTTTCCCTGGTGCTGATCTCGAGAACAACCCATCTTACGGCTTTTGCGTCCCGCTCCTCAACTGATTCAGACAACCTGCACCGTTCATCTGCTCTGAACAATATGACAGCTATCGCGTGGTCTCGCGCTCCAACTAGCACGTTCACTATTTCTCCAAAGGCACACAATAAAGTGGTTTTCGGGAGGCTACATGTCACTCGCTGAGTGGAATTGCGTGCTCCCGGTCTAAAACCGCTTCCTGCCTTGAGGGCACGCGATAAACCATTTACCGCCCTCCTGTCGGAACTCAAAGAGTTGAGCTCTTTTTGTATAAATATTGTGTCCGTTTTCTAGATAACATGCTTGCATGTTTCGATGTGATATTCGTCGATCTCCTTTGATTGGACGATTGCTGTTCTTTACCACTGCTCCTCATCGCCTAAGGTCTAAACCAATTGTAGAATGCCACATTATTTGCTGCGCTAACATCATCAGGTACCTGCGATTGTTTCCCGGGTTGCCACATGTCCTTTTGATGTAGGCTTTGACCTTTTGACTTGAATCTTTATTAGCTCCCATTTCCTTATCCAAAATCAGATTTGCATGCGGTTTGCACCATTAGCTTTGTTTCATTGAGCTCTTCAACCTTGTTCCACTTTCACATGTATTTGAAGACTTTAGATTTAGAGGCCATGCTGGATCCATTTTGGATCAAAAGGAAGATATTCAACCATTCATTTTAGGGATGCACCGTGTCAACTTTTGAATAAATATAACCGATAAAAGATTTCATAGGTCATAATGGTATTAACATTACTATTTTTCTTTATCTTAGGCGCAAATCCAAATAGATGGTTTTTATTCAAAACATAAAAGAGAAAGAAAATGGAAAAACGAATGATTGGCGATAAAACAAAAAAAAAATCACAGTTTATTCATTCTACCAATTTAGACAACAAACTCACAAAAATCAAAATCGGGGCTATTCAATTGATTTAATAGCAATTGTTCAATCGATTGAACAACATACACTCAAAAAGTGTTGTTAAATTGATTGAACAACAATTGTTCAATTGATTGAACAACAATTGTTCAATTGATTGAACAATAATACAAAAACACAAAAAGTGTTGTTCAATTGATTGAACAACAAAATTGTAAAAATGCAAAAAGTGTTGTTCAATTGATTAAACAACAATCGTTCAATCGATTGAACAACAAAATTGTAAAAACGTGAAAAAGTGTTGTTCAATTGATTGAACAACAACCGTTCAATCGATTGAACAACAAAATCATAATAACACAAAAAGTGATGTTCAATTGATTGAACAACAACCATACAAGCTTATGTGATCCATATCATAATGTATACTTTTTTTTCTTTTTCGGAAGAAGTTAAATATAACTGTTGAGTTAATAAGTTAACAATCAATATATATATATAGATTTCTAAATAAAACAATTAATACATAATAATTTTATTTAAAATAATATTGAATTTCCCTCTTCCTCCCTTGGTCAAATATAGCCATTTTCTTCCAGCTGTTAGGTTGAATTGTCTCCCTATTTAACCTTCTTCCTAGATCTGTTTCTTCAACATGTCCTGAAGATGAACCACACTTGTTGGTTCGAAACACGTCGACCAAAATCTTCAATGCGACTTCTTTCGAAACAAAGATTTTTATACATTAACAATTGTTCAATCGATTGAAAAACAATTGTTCAATTGATTGAACAGCAAAATAGTAAAAACACAAAAAGTGTTGTTCAATTGATTGAACAACAATCATTCAATCGATTGAACAACAAAACATCAATAGTGTCGTTCAATTGATTGCACAACAATTGTTCAAACGATTGAACAACAAAGACACAAAAAGTGATGTTCAATTGATTGAACAACAATCGTTCAATCAATTGAACATCAAATAAAACACATAAACAAATAAGTGATGTTCAATTAATTGGACAACAATCATTCAATCGATTGAACAACAAAAACACAAAGTGCTATTCAATTGATTGAACAACAATCGTTCAGTCAATTGAACAACAATATGCACAAAAAGATAAGTGTTGTTCAATTGATTGGACAAAAATCATTCAATCAATTGAACATCAATACACACGCGAAAATAAGTGTTGTTCAATTGATTGAACATCAATACACACTCGAAAATAAGTGTTGTTCAATTGATTGAACAACAATCGTTCAATCGATTGAACACCAATACACACATGAAAATAAGTGTTGTTCAATTGATTGAACAACAATCGTTCAATCAATTGAACAATAATACACACATGAAAATAAGTGTTGTTCAATTGATTGAACAACACTTACAAAACACACCCAAAAAAAGAAAAGAGAAATCTCTGTATTTACATGATGATGCCTAACTAGATTGCAATCAACTGTAAAGGAATATATACATTATTTACAACTAAAGAAAAATTCAATTTCATGAGAGAAAAGTTGTCGGGTCATTACTCCCTACAGCTAAAATTTGCATGGTGGTGTCATCACTTACCTATTGGCAGAAAGACTCCTTGGTGAGTGGTTTGTGATAAAGATGCACCCGATGTCCATTCACCTTGAAATAATGGCCAAACCCATCAATGGTAGTCAAAGTGAGAGTACCATTGCTATGTACTTCTTGAATTTCATAAGGGCCAAGCCACCTTGTTTGTAACTTGCTCGGAAAGTCCTGGAATTTGGAGCCATAGTGTTATGTGGAATTTTGCATCTACGGATAAACACAATTTCCCTAGGTGGGTAGCTACACCTAGAACAATAGATTTAAAGTGCTTAACCTTTTTCTATAGAAGATAAATAAGACAAGGGACCTACTTGTTATCTTTCACTTTCCCTTTATCTCCTTTTTTTGGCTCCCGTCGCTCCTTCTCGAACTTAATTCGCTCGATAAGTACCCGCAATCATAAACAGAGGACAAAAACCAATCAAAGCAAGAGATCTATCTACTATAAGCAAATGGAACCGAAAGCATTTATAGATATAATCATCATACATAAAGACAAGAATATAAGAAAAGGTGTAAACAACTTTATTAAGTAGAAGGAAGAATTACAACCATGAAGTCCGATCCATTGTCACTCTTCTAGCTTGGGTTCCAACCAACATCACATCAAAAGCACAACACTCTGTCAGCATAACAATAATTGCTTACAATCTCAAACCTCACACCAACAATATCTCCTTGCAAATTCTCAAGGTCCAACCCCTGATCATTTAGATGAGTGCTCAATTTATAGGAAAATGATGGTGGTTTGGTCATAAATGAGGGTATTGAATGGCCTTCCAAACTTAGAGTTAGTTTCCATGGAGGAAGGGATGAGAGGATAGGAGGTTACGTAACTCATTCCCTATCCAATTTCGAGATCATAGGAGACGATAACTATGGGAATCTTCTAGATGGCTCTAGAAGATAAGAATATTCCCAAAACCCTATGATGATTTCACTCAATCTCACCCATTGTAGGTCAAAGTGGGCCCAAGTTCCCTGGAAAGCACCTTGACATGGGCCTACTTGCATTGAAGTGCACTTATCCCTAACCAAGGCTGCACTAGTCCCTCAAGGAGGAATTTCTGGAGGGCTTCAGTCCATGAAACTCTCAGGGAAGGAGGCATTCAAAGTGTTGACTTGTCTAGGGCATGTAGCAACTGAATTAAGGTTTGATGAGCCCCAATATTACTGATCTGAATGATGGGAGTGATGTGCCCAAATGGATCTATAACAACTGCCCCCTAAAGCATGAAGTAAAAAATGTTAATGTCGAGTGATATGCTTTACGATGTGATGAGGAGGTTCTGAAGTGGATGATGACCTGCATCGATTACAATACATAATATCATGATATTTTGATTTTTTCTCATGAATTGCTGAGGGAAGGCATACCCATGCTCAACGTATAAACTTTCATTACAAGTACATAGATAGTCGTCTACATATATAGACTGATGATAGGATGACCATCAATGTAAGGCCATTGTACGAATGATTTGGTACATTTCCTAAAATCGCAGCCGAGATGGATGGAACTAGATCCAGGGTCTTCTATCTCACTCAATCGTTCAGTCAAGTATGAAGTTGAACATGGGAAGACATCGTCTGATTACCAGCCAATGATGTAAGCCGTTAACAGACGCGAGAGAAATCACTGATAATGATAATGATCCTCAAGGTATTGCAGTACATTCCGCATGGTGTGAATGGATGTTTTGATGTTGAACACCATACAATGTCTTTTGGTTGAAGGCCCGTGATGTCAACCTATTTCTGGATGCAAGAAACCTGCCATTGATGTATGCAAGCCTCAAGGTACTGGAAGGGTGTTTCTAAGTCAACTTCTTGGATAATGTGTTGATATCGACAAGAAGTGACTCGTTGTAGGAGGGCCTTGATGTATCTCACATCAATGACACGAAATGAGTGTAATGACTTTTGGAGACAGAATGTGACTGATGACACAAGGTTCAGGAATGGCGGTCATGAAAATGAAGGTTTTATGAGTATTGCAAAGAATGAATTTTAAATGAGTGACTTCTATTGAACATGTTGGAGACACTAGATGAATTGGAAGCATTGACCCAAAAGCAAAGTAATGGATGGTATGATAGACCAAGGTATGATGACCATCAAGCAGATAACCCAACCCATGTAGTCACAGTGATGAAGTGAAAGTGTCATGTTCAAGAGCGACCTGCTGCCATAAAGTAGTTTACCCCTTTTCCCATCTTCTCTAGTCATTGTTGACCAATGCCTCTTTATTTTTATCAAGCTTAAGGAGGATAACATATGCTTATTGTATAATTCTACCCTTCGGGGGAATCCATTGCTATGTGATGTTTTAATGAGACTAGCGAAGGTGAAACTCGGTCTTGTCATGATGGACAAGTTTGTCACTATTTGATGTTTTAACGAGTCTAACGACAATGATAACTCGGTCCTTTTCATGTTTAGAGAGTTTGAAAAGGGACAAAAGAAAACTCCACAAGTTCTTTTTTGTATATTTGTCTCTCAAGTCCGAAAAAGCGTAAAACAATACAAGAGAGAACCTATTGACCATGTTCAATCAATGTGTTCCTTTTTCATGAATAATCTATCTCAGTTCGGAAAAGGGTTAAACTTATACTGAGTAGATGTCGTTTCCAATCTGTTAACGAGCTGAAAAGGACAAGCACTCCGTAATCTTTTCATATTTAGAGAGTTTGAAAATAGCTTAAAGAGGACTCCAAGGGGGTTCCTTTTTCAATGTTTACTAGAGATTGAAAAAGAGATAAAAGTATGCTCTGTGGTCAAAGTACAATTCACGATCGTGCATGTCAAATTCTGCAAGTCAGCTGTAAATCTATCCAAAGCAACACTAAACAGATTAAACATACCTGTTTCATTGGTAAAAATAGGTAAATACTAAAGTTTACTCATTTAGTGCTCATGAAATAAACCTAAAGACAAGAATTTACCATGTTATTTTCACCATTTGATATTTACCATTCAGTTTGTGCTCTGACCCTGTTTTACCTCGATCTTCAACAGCTAATTGCAAGAGATTCTGTGGATCATTTTTCATGTTGTCAGGACCAGGTAGGGTATCTACCCCTCCTCTTTATTTTCATGTCATTCTTTTATAGTTTCATGCAAGTTTTTAGGGTTTTTAGGGCCCCTAGGGTTTGCATATTTCGCCTTGGGATCAACGCAGGCTTCCATGTTGAAAACTGTGCCGGGGAGCACCCAGATAAAAGGATTTCTACAGTGTAGCACACTGTCTCATTGCATGGGCTGCGCTGGGCGAGTTTCACAAACTTGTTTCACCAATTTGGCCCAAAATTTCTCAAGTTTTTTGCATGAAAATGATCCTAACTAAGCTTGTGGTTTGATTTCAAGATTTCATCGGATCATAATGTCTATTACTTGGTGTGAAAGAGAGAATGAAGAACAAGACATGGTTGCCCTAAAGAATCTGGGTATAGTTGAGGCCCTCAAAAACTGTGGGTTGCTCAAATACTTTAGGTTGTTCGAAATGAGGCAACGATCAGAACTATTGCAGTGCCTAGTTCATGCATGGGATCGAACAGATCAGGCTTTTCACATAAGGCACAAAGTGGTCCCTATTATGATCGACAATGTTTATTTTCTTACAGGGTTGTCGAGACGTGGTGCCCCATATCTCTTTCAGGTTCCTCCTGTGGAGGGGAATCAGTGAGGGACTATGTTCGACAATTTTGTTAGCCAGGTACATAGCCTAGTAAGGACCGAAAGATAATCATCAAAGATATTCATGATTTTCCTTTGATAAAAATCCTTTTCACCATCACAAAGTTGGCAGGCAATGTGACACTCCATTTGGTGAATAGATCACACATGCAGTATGCACTTGAGTGTCTTGAGCTAACTTTATTCAACTAGTGTGAGGCAGTACTTTCTTCATTGAAAGAGAAACTGACAAAGGTAAAGAGCTGCAAGATCAAGAGTTTTAGCTACGGATCACTCTTAATTGCTTTTACCTTAGAGAGAATTCCATTGGTACAACCCCAACATGTAACACTGGGTGTAACTAGTCCCAGAGATCCACGGATCAGAGGTGGGTTGAATTGATGGCTAGACATGCTGGTTACTCATTGATTACATTTTCTACTGCATTCTTCAGTTGGCTCGATCGACAACACATTGTCATTGAGGAGCATCCATACGTAGTGATGGATTTTCGTGGAGATCTAGAGTTGAGTTTACTAGTGGGCGCCCAATGGGGTGCTATAGGTAAATTGTTTTTTAACCAAAATGTTTTTTGATTTTTAAGTTTCTACATGTTTTTGTGTTTTGATGTTTCCAAGAATAAACTAAAATCATTCTCATGCATGCAGATGTTGGTACTGTTCGACCTATGAGACACCAACAGGAGGCAGGTGAATTGGCGCAGAGAAATGTTGGGAGAGCAGTTCTCCAGTATTTGGATTTGGTCGAGACACTAGCAGAGTTGCAAGATCATGTAGAGGGATTAAGCCTCAGTATTCTGGATGTACGGATCAAGGAATTACCTATGAGGCTACAACGCCATACTATTGGTGTTCCTGGCCTTTGGATGCTGCTCTTGTGCATGATAGCTTAGGCTGTGACCTATTATCATGAGCATCACTAGGTCTACTTAGGATGATTTTTGCATGCATTTTGAGTTTTTAGGTCAGATGACCAAACATGTCTTGGACACAAATTTTGTAAATACTTTAAAACATCTATTTACTTTTAGATTTTTTATATATATGGTTATGTGCAATCCTATTCAACTAATGATGTGAATTGAAAATATACTTTTACATGTGTCACAAATATCTGTTTAACACATAGTTTTCTAATGAATTGGTTAATGTGTTAAAGTTTCTGGAAATATGTTGATATTGAATGTACTCAAAATGTCTTTCCAAAATATGAACTCTAAGGAGCATACAAAGAATTGTTGGGTTTCAGATGGTATAAACATTGTTAGTTGTAGTATGATGAGTTGTGAGTCTAGCCTAACAATGATTCGACGAATGCCAAGTGAAATGGCATCAGAGAGAAGTTCGATTAACGCACTATACTCAACCATATTGTTCATTGAACAACTGATACAAATCGCTTGAAAACTCACTAACTCGCCACTTGGAGTGAAAATGGACCATGCTGCAGAAGATAGGTTCTGAGTACTTGGACTAGCACCATCAGCGTAACCAACAAATGGTTTTGAAGATTTCGACATCTGCAACAAATGCAAAGCTGATTACCTAACCACATAAAAACTCTAAAAGACACATTTACACACACACATGCAATTAATGCATACATACAATGGTTTTATTACACTAAATTAAGCATAGTAACGTTTTAGGTACAACCCATTTTAGGGTTGCAAAAATAGAATTCCATCATAATCCACAAACTCGTAGGCACCTTTTGCCAAAACACGCTTGAAAATATAAGGACCCATCCATAGTGGTTCAAATTTTCTTGCTCCAAGTTTATTAGCTTCCTGATCATAAAGCAAGACTAGGTATCCTTCCGAGAAAATGCGAGGCTTGACATTTCTGTCGTATTGTGCCTTGATTCGTTTCTTATGCGCTTTGTTAGTCAATGTAGCTTCACGATGGCTTTCATCCAGATGGAGGAGTTTTAAGAAACACGATTCTTCATCGGAAGTGTCGAGTAACAGGTCAATCGTGAGTTTGAGAGATGAAATTTCCCATTGTATCGGCAAGATTGCCTCCAGACCATACACCAATTGAAAGGGTGTGAATCCAATTGCATTTCTCACCAAGGTTCAATATGCCCACAAAGTAGAGTACATGATTAAATTCCATTTTTGTTTATGAACCCCTACCATTCTTTAAAACATTCATTTAAGGACTTTGTTGATGGCCTCAACTTGTTCATTCGCTTGTGGATAATAAGGAGTAGAACTATCATGTGAAAGTCCTAACTTGGTAGTTAACTCATTCATCATGTGATTGCAAAAATGTGACCCATGATCTGTAACTATAGCATGTGGTACACCAAACCAAGAAACCACGTGGTTGAAAAAGAAAAGTGCAGCCGTCTCGCTACTGTTGTTTAATGTTAGCATCACCTCAGCCCATTTTATGAAATATTCAACGATGGCTATAATGTACCCATGCCCCCAGGCCGAGGTGGGGTTACATGTCATGAAGTCAATGCCCCATTTGGTGAATGGTCCAACAATGATGACAGGATGCAATGGTGCAGGTGATAATCTAGCTTTACAATCATATATCTAGCATGCATGACAACCTCTGACGATAATAATGAAATCTTTGAATATGGAAGGGAAGAAGTAACCAACACGGGGAATTCTCTGCATGGTAGCATAACCGAATAAATTTCCACCTCAAGCACCTGAATGGCAATCATTCAAAACTTTCTCGGCTTCCTCATGAGTGAGGCATATTTGTAAAATCGTATCAATACCATGACGGTAAAGAGTGTCACCAACGATCATATAATCTTTGGCTTGGTATCAGATAAATCGCTGTTGCGAGCGAGAGGTATCCTGTTGAAAAGTTTGGGTCTGGAGATAAATCAATATATTTCCATACCATGGGTCAGATGACGAAATCGGGAACAAAGACTCATCTAGAATTGATTGTTCTAATGTTGAATCAATGGTATTCAAGGGAAGGTCGCAAAGAAGCTCGGAAAAAACAAGAGATTTCTTTGATTTGGATTTGATGAATTCCAAATCAAATTCCTACAAAATGACGATCCATTTTGAGTCTTTGCCCCCCAGCAATTGACGTGACAAAATTTATCTCATATGGTTGCAATCCGAAATGACAGTGGTCTTTTGGAGTGGGTTATAGTGGCGAAATTTATATACAGCTTGAACAATAGACAGAGCTAGCTTTTCGATGTAGAAGTACCTAACTTATGTATCGTTGAGATTGCAGCTCAAATAATATATCAGATGTTCAATCCCATCTTCCTCTTGGATTAAAACCATTTCGATGGTTGTATCTGCAGCGACAAGATACAATAAGTAGTCGTTTTGATAATTCGGGGAATACATTAATGAGGCTCTAATCAAGGTATCTTTAAGAGAATCAAAGGAAGCTTTCGCAACCTGATCCCAATGGAAGGGTATCCCCTTTTTCAGTAAATGAGTAAATCCTTTAGCCATTTCAGCATAATTGGGAATGAACCTCCTTAGAAAGTTAGCCTTCCCTTGGAGTCTCTGTAACTGAAGTAGATTTGAAGGTGGAAGCAAGTCAAGAATTGCCTGAACCTTAAGTGGGTCAAGTCTAATTCCTTCCTTAGACACTACGAATCCAAGCAAACAACCAAAACCAACACAAAACACACATTTGTGTTGATTGAGTCATATTTTGTAGTGTCGACACTGTAAAAATATATCTCTCAAATGCTGCGGGTGATCAATCCGCTTTCATGAATGAGCAGGTAAATTGTCAAGGTATGGTTGAACAATATGTTTGATGTCATGGAAGGCATAATTCATTTCCCTCTGAAATGTTTCCCCTGCATTCTTCAAACCAAAAGGGAGTTTCGTGTAAGAGAATATGCCCCATGGAAAAATAAAAGCAGTTTTAGATTGGTCCTTTGGGCGGATATTGATTTGATTATAGCTGGAAAAACCATCCATGAATGAAAATATTTCACATCTAGCACATTCATCAATAATTTGGTCGATAAAGGGATTAGGATAATCGTCTTTTGGACAAGCCTGATTTTATCCCTATAATCGACGCACACTCGTATTGTCCCTTGTTTTTTCATGATAGGAACAATATTGGAAACCCAATCAGTCAGAGGAACAGGGTAAATGAAACCAACATCCAAAATTTTTTCAACTTTTATTTTAATAATAGAAGCCTTCTTTGGATGAACAAGATGGAGGCATTGTCACACTGGTTTGACTTCAGGATACATTTTGATTTCATGTTCAACTATACTAGGGTCAATTCCTGACATCTCTTCATTTGAACATGCAAATATATCTCAAAATTCACGAAAGGGAGCATGGTAAATATCAAGTTATAATGGAGAACAAGATTTTCCAACATGAATGTTTTCTACAATGTAGGTTTGGTTGAAATATTGATAGAAATTGTTTCTTTGATATTTGACAGGTTTCACTCGGAATCTACTGTATCTATGAAAACATAATTCGACATGAAATCAACAACTGAAGGGTGATTAAGTTCATTTGAAAAATCTTCTACGTGATCTAGAAGATGGGAACGATGATGATAATATTCCCATGGTTCTTCTTTCCTCATCATTGATTGGACGACTCCTTCATAAGTAGAAAATATACGTGAAAAAGGATCGGAGGAAGTATCATATTCTAGTGAACGATCTACCCATACAATTGGTGAAGATGGATTTGGGTTCACCGCACAAGGAAAAAAGATTGATTGCTATGCAAGCTCAATAGGGCTTAGCGGCATGATTTCAATATTATTATCAACTTCAGAACTATTGGTAATCTCCCTTAATTCATATGAAGTGGAAGATATCATGTTGCAAGTCTCAACTTTTTCCACTTCCGCCAAATTGGATGGTGACGGTAGTGAAAAAGTACCCATTAGGAAAGGATCATTGAAGAGACCTATACCAATGTTTTGAAGAGATAGCAGGGGTTCATGTAGTAATGAAATGATTCCAGTAGCTTGTGAACTAAAGGCAAAGAAGCGAGTTGGTCGATAACTGTGATTCCACCCCTATGAGGGAATGTAATCGTACAAAAATACATAGAAACCACATTAGACATAGCATAAACCCATGGTCTTCCTAGCAAAATGTTGTAGTCAAGGGGTCCGTCATCAGCCTCAAATTCAACAGTTACTGTTTTGCCTCCTAGTTCGATTTGCAGATTACTCAATATTCCACAAGGCATACATGTGCGTCTATCAAAAGCTTTTAATGTTGTTTGTGAACGTGACAAAGGTGGTGAGCCAAGTGTTTTCCATCAATTCATAAAAATAATACAAGTAGATGCCCCCTCATCAATAATGGTTTAGTGTACAAGTTTATTCAAGGCATTTACTTGAATCAGGAATGCTAATTACACTGGTAATTGTGGCGTATAATCCGCATGGTTAAAAACCACAAGATTGGAATCAATTGGATCAATTCCACCAATTACTGACAACAAAGCCTGCTTTTGGGAGGGACAATTTGGAAGCACCTCGAGTGTCGACATAGTAGAAGGTGACTGAGCCAAATATTCTACTATGTTATAATTTTGTGCAGCTCAAGCTTGAGGATTAAATGTCGATTTATGTACAACTCCCTTAGGTGGTTTTATTATTAACTATGGTGCAATAGGTAGTGGAATAGGATCAGACGAATTCGAAGTCGAAGGGTTAGGTTGATAAACCTAGTTATTTGACAATGACGATTGATTTCCATAATCTTTACTTTGTGATGACAACAAAACTTCAATTTTAGGCTTATAGGCGGATAGCATAAGCACTTGTGAAGTGGAAGCATGGTTTGTAGCAACCATATTTGTCTCCGATTTTGGAAAAGGATCAATCAATACTGCAGATGTACTAGAAGTCTTCAGAAGCTTTGAGACTTCAGAGCGGTGAGGACAATCTCACGCAAAATGCTCATTGTTACAAATCAAACATGGGTAAGGAGGTTTCCTAGCTGAAGGAGAGGAATATGATGATTTCTCTTGAGGGGAATTATTTTGGTTTTTCTTGTTTTTCTCCTTCTTCTTGCTTCCTAGTTTCTTTTCATTCTTGCCTTTGTCATATGACATGGCATTGATTTTGGAAGCAAGAGTGGTATCAGGTGCATTTGTTGTTTGATTGGAAATGGCAAGTGTTTGACCAGATGGTCTACCTGTCATTTGTGTGCTCAAAGAACCAATCACACCATCACCGACATGAGAGTCCTTACTCGATTGTGGAGGAGGAACAATGAAAGTTGGTCGGGGTGCATTCAAGATCTTGTCATAGAGCGTGCCAGATTGTGTATAAATCAAGTCCAAATATTGAGCATGAGAAATTACTTTCTCTTTAATGACAACTCCACCTTTCGCCACATCCTCAGTGATAGATGGCAGTAAGGATTTTATAAACCACTCAGCCAAAAGCTGATCGAGAACATAAGTTTTAACCATTCGACAATGACAATGCCACTCATGAATATGATTAGAGATATGAGTAGCAGTAGTCTATTTAAAGTTGGTTACTAGTTCCATACCAGTCTCATATCATATGGGTAACTAGAAGTGGGTTAAAAACATGGTAGTTAAGGTAGTGAAGTCCTCAAAAGAAGCTCGTGGTAACTCAATGTACCACTTCATAGCCAGACCAGTAAGCGTTCTCTAGAAAAAGACGTAGCTTAAGTGAATCATCATTCAAGGAGTTTGATGAACACCATAAATGAAAAGTCATGACATGGTTGGATAGGTCTTCTCCAGGGTTTCCGTTGAATTTCAAAATATCGAAAGGTAATTTATGAGGAATCATCGGCCACCAAGGTGCATAAAGAATTGGGTCATAGGTGAGTTGGTCTAGATCTGGTAATTCAAGTGTCGCAACGAAAGGAAACTGTCTATTGAGGTCAGGTTGAGCATATCCAGGGTAAGATGGGATTTCCTAGGAAATAGGCCTTTGCATGCCAGCATAAGGCATCTGCTGCTGGTAACCTTGATAAGGGTAATTTTGTTGAGAAAATTCGGCATAAGGTTGTTGTTGAGCACCGGGATACATTTTTTGTTGTCCAAACCCAACATAGGCTTGCTGACCATGACTTGGATAAGCTTGTTGCTTACCAACTCAACATGGGCTTGTTGACCAAGTCCAGGTTGAGGTTAATATTGTTGGAATTGTTGCTATCGATATTGGGGCTGCCAAGGCCGTTGAAGCAACTGTTGTTGTTGTTGATACAACGATTGTTGATTTAACGGTTGTTGCCCACCAATGTGAGGTTGACCAGGTTTTGAATACACTAAACCAATATAAGCCTGAGTCATTCCAGTAAAAGGTAAACTAGCCTAAAGTTGTTGGACTCCAGACACAAGTGGTTGTTATAAAATTGCCTGAGAAGGTTGAATCTGTACACCTAAAACTTGGGGGTTTGAGGTTAAAGGACCAGCTTGCATAGGTACAACAATCTGAGCTTGTGACTATGGTAAAGCCATAACAGCAGGTGTTGTAGGTATGGATGAGTCAGATTGCATAGGTTGTGATGGATACACAAGCCTAGGTTGAACGGGCATTGTTGGCTGCCACTGACAGACAGTCATTCCAGGATGACCTAAAGATGACGACATACTAACATATGGTTGCCCCCTAGAAAATGGAGGATAAGGAGAATGTGCATATTGTTCTCTGTATTGGGGTAGTCCAGTGTAAAGCAGATGCATAAGACGGTAACTAGATGAACCAGCTTGATATGAATTTGATGGGTCCAGCTGTTCAGTATCCGTTAATGAAGAACCAGATAAAATTCTAGTAGAGGACATTGGTGAAGACTAAGGGTTAGAAGCAACACCTGAGTGGGTTCCTAATAAAGATTGGTAACCTGATGGGATGGACGAAACACCATACAAGTGTGACTCAGGTGTCGTTGTAAACATTGAAGTGGTTGCTACAAAAGATTCTATCATAGCCATAACAGATGGTACGGTTTGGGATGTTGACTCTACCATAGTCAAATATCCAAATAAATTTCTTAACGAATCAATAGGTGTATGAAAGTAATCAAGATCAAAAGGAGCAATAACATGAGGAGTATGAGGATACAAATAAAGTCCAGTTCCAAAATGGAATGGAGTTCTAGGTGATTCTACCTCAGGTTCCTCTTCTCTCGAAATCAAACCAGGTGGAAGAATTTCACCATCAGGTCCGTAATAGATTTTTGGTATTTGTTCATGAGATAAAGAGGAAGTCTCGATAGTTACAAATGTCCGAGGATGTACCGGTCAATCTTCTTCCGGTAAGGTAACAACTTCTGATTGTTCAACCTCAAGATCCAAATGTTCTAGTAAAAGAACAAGTTCAAGTTGGGCTTCTTGAAGAACTTTTGGTTCAAAAGTAACTTCTGATTGAACAATGATAGGTTCAGGATTAACTTCTGGTTGAACAAATTCAGGTTTAGAAGTAATTTCTTGTTGAACAACTTCAGGTTGAGAATCAACTTGTTGCTTGGGTTACTGTTTCAATGGATTTAGTTCTAGTTTCCTCAAGTAATTGTGGAGATTCCACTTTAGTAACAGATGCACCAGTAACTGTAGGAGTAACTGGGGTCACAGTACTTACTGGTATAGGTTTTTCTGGTAATTCAGATGAAGAACCAGAGGCTTGTGAAGTACTGGATCCAGTGAAATTGGACTGCTTCGATCGGATGGGTGTAGCTTCGGGCGGTAAAGGTGGTTTACTCTCTGCTCTCCGCGAATGACAGGGTAAGGGTTGATTTTCCTCCATGATTATTGATTGATTTTATTACAAAAAATAAATAAACAAAAAGGGGTAAGCTAGGAAAAAAGGTTTACCAAGCAATTGTGAACTGCAGAATACCTCTCGGCAAACCGAGAAGTATAGGGAGGAAATCTCCCCGAATGTTGTGTTCAGTGTATCACAGTGTACAAGATATCTGACTTAGTTACCTAAGGATGGATAGAAACCTAGTGTTTTCCTCCCATATATACCCAAAATTATGTGGAGGCCCAATCCGTATTAGCACTGTCTAATGCGAAACCGCACAGTGAGAGCATTCCTTTATACTTTACGTACTGTAACACTACCCTATATACCCGAAGGTACGTGGATGAGCTATGATATACTCACGTACATGGAATGAGGTATCACACTCAGAATGTATTGCAAACAAGTTAGCAACAACTGCTATGTTTTATGATGTCGGAACACGTCTCTAGCCTAGAACCTCTAAATGTTTTGCGTTAGGTGACAATACTCCATCAGGGTAATTGATGTTAATTTAAAGTTGATCTTGATTAGGAATTTGCCTTTCAAGGTTCACCACGTGATGTATTTTTCAATTCCTAGAATGCAACTAATATGATAAGCATCCTTTTCATTCAATTTTGACAATCAAAGCCTTATCTAGTAAGGATAGAGTAATTAGATTCTTGTAATCAAAGAACAAAGAACACATCTAATGCAATTTCCCTAAACTATTACTATGAGCACACATAAGCTCTTTCAATGCACAATGCAAGTTTTTCTTTTCAATTCCCTTATTGTTGTGATGAACAAAAGGAAACTAATGCGCATACAATCGATCAATCTTTTTGCAAGAACGAAGACTTTACGACAATTCCGTATCGAAAGAAATGAAGACTTTTACGACACTTTCTTTTGAACAAATATTAATCGACTATAAACTAAATTCGACAATGAATTTATAGTGATAAAGAAATCATTTAAGAAACACTAAAAAATCAAGGCCAAATTAGGGCTAGCAAAGGAAACGCAAATTGATTTCAAAGAGACAAACATCATTGATCATTCAACAAGCAGAAATAGAAGGCAATTTGGGAAAAATCAAGTCAAAGGAGGGATTTTTTACCTAAGGAGGATCAACATAGCCTTGAGTGGGAAATAGTGTGCTTCAGAGCACTATCCTCAAGCTAGGGGTACTATGCAGTGCTCTGTCTCTTGACCAGACATGCGCTGGTGCTAGAGAGGCCATCCTAGGGGCTTGCAAGCACAATTTTTACCAAAAAGCACTTCAAAAAAGGTTGAAACAAGATCAACAAAAGAAAATAAAGTGTACTAGGGTGTACTAGGATGAAGTTAAACTACCTAGAATGTTGATTGATCCCCAATATGGTCACCAGTTTGCTATGTTGAATTTTTCATCTACGGATAAACATAATTTCCCTAGGTGGGAAGCTACACCTAGAACAACAGATTTAAAGTGCTTAACCTTTTTCTATAGAAGATAAATAAGACAAGGGACCTACTTGTTATCTTTCGCTTTCCCTTTGTTTGCTTTGTTTGGCTCCTGTCGCTCCTTCTCAAACTTATTCCGCTCGAAAAGTACCTGCAATCATAAACAGAGGACAAAAACCAATCAAAGCAAGAGATTTATCTACTATAAGCAAATGGAATCGAAAACATTTACACATATAATCATCATACATAAAGAAAAGAATATGGGAAAAGGTGTGAACAACTTTATTAAGTAGAAGGAAGAATTACAACCATGAGGTCTGATCCATTGTCACTCTTCCAGCTTGGGTTCCAACCAACATCACATCAAAAGCACAACACTCTGGTAGCATAACAACACTTGCTTACAATCTCAAACCTCACACAACCAATATCTCCTTACAAATTCTCAAAGTCCAATCCCTGATCACTTAGATGAGTGCTCAATTTATAGGAAAATGATGGTGGTTTGGTCATAAATGAGGGTATTGAATGACCTTCCAAACTGATAGTTAGTTTCCATGGAGGAAGGGATGAGAGGATAGAAGGTTACTTAACCCATTCCCTATTAAATTTTGAGCTCACAGGAGATGATAAGTGTGGGAATCTTCTAGATGGCTCCAGAAGATAATAATATTCCTAGAACCATATGATGATTTCGCTCAATCTCGCCCAGTGTAGGTCAAAATGGGCCTTTGGAAAGCACCCTGACATGGGCCTACCTACATTGAAGCACACTTATCCCTAACCAAGGCTACGCTGGTCCCTCAAGGAGGAATTTATAGAGAGCTTCAGGCCAAGAAACTCTTAGGAAAGGAGGCATTCAAAGTGTTGACTTGTCTAGGGCATGTAGAAACTGAATTAGGGTTTGATGAACCTCAATAGTACTGATATGAATGATGGGAGCAATGTGCCCAAATGGATCTGTAACACATAGAGGAGTGCCCAATCTCCTTTTTTAAACATCTTCTTTTTGATAAGACTGTCGTGCCACTTTTCCCTTTGCTACTGAATAATTGTAGTATGTTGTAGAGCAAGTAGTTGAGCCTCATCCAATTCATTTATTTGCTGAATTCTCTTGGTTTGGGCTTCTATTAGATCTAGTCCCACTTCCTGATCCGTTCTTAGAGTCTTTATTTCAAATTCAATAAGAAAAATAGGTTCTTTTCCAAACACAAGTTGGTAGGGAGAATATCCAACAGTATTTTGCCAAGTTGTGTGATAGGCCCACAAGGCATTTGGCAGTGTAGTAGCCCAGTCTTGCCAATGTGTTGAGACTATCTTGGTTAGAATTGCTTCAATGACCTTATTGGTGCTTTCAACCTACCCGTTCACCTGCAGGTGATAAGGGGAAGTGATTCTATGTGTAATGTGGTGGTTTCTAAGAGTGGCTGTAATATTGTGTCCTACAAATTTCCCTCCCCCATCTTTTCTCTCTTCCTGAGGTAAACCATACCATAAGAATAACCCAAAAAGGAAATTAATAACAGCTTCTTCTATAGCTCTTGGAAAATCTATTGTTTCTACCCACTTCGTCAAGTGCTTGGGCAACTTTCCTACTTCCATATAGTTTGATACATCTACATACCATGGCGTTTTAACTGCTACGAAAAATAAATGTTCATATGGAAATTGGTCGTCCACTGCCAATGGATCATTTACCTTTGGAACTCAAGATATAAAATTAGCGACTGGGTTTTCCTTCCCCGGGCGATCCTTGATGGTGACGTCAAACTCCTACAAAAGAAACAACCATCGAGTCACTCGACCATTTGCAATAGGTTTGTTCGCTAAGTACCTAATGTTAGAATGATCAGTATACAAAAAAACTTGATAGCCAGTTATATAATGTCTAAATTTGTTTATGGCACAAATGACAACTAAGAATTCCTTTTCTGTTACTATATAATTAAGTTCGGCAGCAGTAAGATTTTTAATGATATAATATATAACATAAGGTTTTCTGTCCTCCTCTTGGCTGAGGACAAAGCCTATTGCTACATATGATGTGTCCATGGAGATGTGAAAGGGAAATTCCCAGTTAGGTCCACGTAATACTGGTGTCATCAAAACTAGTTTCTTTAAATCTGTAAAAGCTGTGTCACATTTGTCAGACCATTTAAAGTCAACATTTCCAGTTAAAGCATATAAAGACGCAAAAATTTGTGATTTATTTATTTATTTATTTATAAACTTGCGAAAATAGCCTGCATATCCAAGGAAGCTACGTACCTCCGTCTGAGTACAGGGTGTAGGTAGCAAAATAATTTCTTGTATCTTTGCTGTATCTACCTGTATCCCTACTGCAAAAAGGTAATGTCCCAGGATTACACCTTTGGTCATCATCATGTGACACTTGACATTGCTTAAACACAGCCTGGTAGCAATGCATCGTTCCAAAAACTTCTCTAATGTTTGTAGCGCTTGATCAAAGTCATCCCCATACAGGGTAAAGTCATCCATGTAAACTTCAAGACATTCATTTATCAAGTCAGGAAAAATGCTGAGTATGGCCCTTTGAAACATAGTTGGGGCATTCCATAAGCCAAATGGTAACACTCTATGAGAGAATGTGCCCCACAGATAGGTGAAGGTTGTTTAATCTTGGTCTTCAGGGGAGATTTGAATTTGATTGTAGCCACTAAATTCGTCTAGAAAGGAAAATAACTACTTTCTTGCCAGAGTATCAAGGACTTGATCAATAAATGGAAAAGGGAAGTGATCTTTCTATGTTACCTTGTTCAATTCCCGATAATCCACATAGATATGCCACTTCCCATTTTTCTTAGGGACAACTACCAATGGAGAAACCCATTTTCTATTCGAAATGGGATAAATGAAATTCATGTCCAACAGCTTCTGTAGCTCTTCTTTTACAATGTCCTTGAGATGCGGATTCAATATCTGTTGAGGCTGTCGGATCAGACGAGCATCATTTTTGGTAAAGATAAGATGCGTACATAACTGTAGGGCTATGCCCTTCATGTTAGGATAGTCCTAGGAAAAAGCCCCTTTATATTTTTGTAGGACCTGAATGAGTTTGCGCTATTGGTCGTTGTCCAAGTTATCATTAATGTTTAAAACCTTGCCTGGTTCGATTTCAACAGGTTTGTTGTTATGAAAAAATGTTGTCTGGATATGCTGATCACCAATATCTTTCAAAGGGTCTTCCAAGGATTCATTATCAAGAATTTCTTTTAAAATTTGACATTTGACATTGTTCCCATTGGTTGGCTGATTGATAAAGTTGTTGATAACATCGTCTTCTGTATGATCCTTGAATTCAAGTGCCTCTCCTACTGTAAGTGGTGAACGAATGTTTTCTTCTAGGTATGCGGGCAATTGTTTACATATTTTTACAATGGGCAGACTTGGTGTTTAGTCAATTTAGTGTATATAAAACAAGATTTTTTACAGCTCCCCTTTAGCAATAGTCATGCTTCACTCTCGGTAACCTATGTAAGCATCGACTGTTACCAGCCAAGGTCAACCCAAAATCATAGGGTGTCCATCCAATCGACTCTTTGGGTTTATAAAAAGAAAATTTATTGGATACTCCTATGAATCGACATAAACCGTAATATTATGTAAAGTCCCCTCTAGCCTTACCACTGATCGATCAACAAGTTCTAGCAGGGTGGTGGCTGGTTCTAGAGCTATAATACTGAGTGTCTGATAGGTTTCTGCTATTAAGATGTTAATGGATGCACCTAGATCAACTAGCATGTTTGGAAAGGAGTGGACATATATTTGAAATGTAACAATGGGATTCCCAAGATCTTCATATTTTACTTGAGTTCCCCCCCCCTTGCCCCCAAGAGTAAATAAAAAATCAGATAAGGTCCCTACAACATGAATGGTGGGTGAAGTGTTTGCTTTCCTCACAGGCTTCTTTACACATAGATCTTTAATCATTTTAGCATAAATATGAATATCTTGGATGGCTTGGAGGAGAAGAATTTTAATAAAAATATTTTTTAGTTCCCCTACAAGATCAAAATCTAGATAAACAATTGGTTTGGGTATTGTTAACCTTTTGGGGAATGGGGGAGAAGTGACTATGAGTTTCTCAGGATCTTTATGATAATCTATTTCTTCTCCTTGTTTTACTTATGTATCATTTACAGTTGATGGTATATGTATAGGTGGGGTTTCCAACTCAATTGATGGCTAATCTCTATTTCCCCAAGGGTAATGATACGTCCCGACCTCAATCTAAGTTCATTACATTATTTTTGCTCAATCTCATAGTCTGAGCTCTCGACAATTTGTGCTAACTAAACTCGTCTGTTATTGGGATTCAGATTCGATTGAGCTGGCAATTGAGGACGTAGAAGAGGCTGAGGATTTTGCTGTAATGGATATCGGGTTGACAATGCAGGTTGAGGTTGAGGACTTGTCCCCATAGGTGTATTGGATATCCCCAAAGGTCATTGCCAATTTGGAGACCAGACTGGATTTTGAGAAGTAGAGGCAAGCCACTGGGGTGGATATGGATTACCTTGCCAAATAGGAGCAAAAGGAGAATTTGGCTAGCCATTGCCCGGAAAAGACTGAATCAACCAAGGTGTCACATGGAATGGCTGGGATTTCCAATTCGAGTAAGATGACTGGCCTTGCCATGCTGCCCCTGGGTTCTGTTGCTGATTAAATGGTGAAGAAAGAAAGAATTGGGATGCGTCTTGTGACATACCTGTAGGTTTGGCCTACCACTATTGACGCTGGTTCATTAAGTATACTTGCTCAGTCTCTTCTTTCGCTTCTTTGAAAACTGCTTTTAGCCTGGGTAGTGATGGACATTGTTCAATGGTGCGATCCTTGGTGTAGATGGTGTATGTCTGGACCATGTCCAATGGACACTCTCATTGGCTGTGGTTCTTTCGACAGCATGGGCAGAAAATGACCAAATTTTGTTATGCTAAGGCTTGTTTCTGTTTAGCCTGTAGGACATCTAGCTGCATTGTGAGGGTGCCCAGGATGTCTGTCTTGAAGTCTTCTAGGAGGTTACTAATTTACATTCTTGTTATGCCTCCACTGTGTTGTTTGCTTCCTCTAGTCATAGGATATTGGCTTCCTGTCCCTGTGCGTGTGCTACATCGCGAACACCTGATACACAAGCGAATGATTTCATCATAATCTTCTTGAGAAATATCTCCTTTCCACATCAAATTTAGAGTTTCTATCCACTCTTCTTTCATTCCCTTAATTAACATAGATTTCAGGACTTCTTTTGGTAAAGTGGTGTGAGGGGATCTCTGCAAATTATAGTGAAACCATTCGACATATTCTTCTAGAGTTTCATTATCCTTTGCATCCATGTTAAATATTTCATCTTTTAATTCCCTTGTCTTGCAAAATTCCTGATATCTTGTGAGAAAAGAAGTTTTCATGTCATCCCAAGAGTTAATAGTACATCCGCCTAGACCCATGAACCATCTTAAAGCTGCTCCTTTCAGAGTAGAAGGAACAATTTTAGTTTTTAAGGGTTGGTGGTATAGTCATATCCTCTACATAGGACATCAAACTCGAATAAGAAGGCATCTAGATCCTCTATAATCATCCCATGAAAAGTTGGGATTCTTTGTAAGGCAATAGCCTACATCAGGGCATTGGCCACTTGATCGACTATGGGGTATTCCAATGTTGAGGCCTAACCTTGAGGTGGTAGATTTTCCATTTGGTAAAAATGTGCCAATATCCTTCAGGGATTTCAGGGGGTGCTATTTGAGTAAGTGGAGGATTCACAATTCGAGTTGGTTTTGCAACATTTCCTAGATTTGGGATCACATGAGATCCTTGTTCAGACAACTGAGGTCCTGCCTTAATAGTTACACTGGTTTCTCCCTCTCCTTCTTTTAAGTTGCACGATTTTCCCTCTTGTAGAGGATTATAATGTAAATTTGATATAACCTAAAAAATTTGTTCAGATCCTCCAATTTGGCTATGAATCTTAGCATGGGCCACATATGGTGAGCCTGCTGCTCAAGGATTACAGTAGGGATTTTTCCAGTGAAAGTCTATAATCCTACTGATGCTTGAGACTCTACTTTTCTTCCGATTTCATCTATAAAAGTTTTTCTCCCAAGGCTCACTGATCCCTTGGGTTTTGTGGATTTAGGTGGGGGGTTCTGATCTTTTTCTCTTTTTATTCCTAGTCATTCATAAAAAAATTATTTCTATTTAACCTCTATGCTTTTGCTAAAATGCAGGATGATGAGAAAGCACTTTCCTTTCTGGTCACGTGGGTTCTTACCTCTCGTTTTTAAAAACCAATTCTATTTCAACAAATAAATGGAAATCACTTTGAAACACTATCCTCGGAAACAACGCCAAAATGTTGGTGCACTAAGATGTCTTATTACAAGAAATCTTAATACCTACATTCATTATCAACCCAGGAAAGTCTTTTTATTTCAAGAGTTTCAGCACTATATATGCAGTGAATTCAGAGGTCGATCTATGTTGGAATCGTTGCAATTTCTAATGTCTATTTATCTAAATTCAATCCAAACACTTCCGAAATAAATTCATGACACACTTTCGAAGCTACTTAATCTATTCTACAAGCAACTAAATCAGAATGCAAATCAAAAGAATCACACTTGACAATCTAACTTGTATTGAAACTTACTCATTTAACATGAAGGAAAGCTATGATAATTGAATGAAAAATAACCATATGACGTCTCATGGAAAGCAATCACTCTAGGTTTGAAATCTATGATAGCACTACCTTAGAATGAACAACAATCTGGAATGAACATAACCAATTCAATAAAGAGCATCACACATATAACATAACCAATTCAATAAAGAGCATCACACATATATAATCACACAACTAAATCTAGAATCTTGACTGAATAACAACGCAAATGAGAATCATAAATCCTCACAGTAATTAGAATGATACTAACTTTGTGAACTAATAATAATGAATAGTGAAGAATAAACAGAAACAATTATAACACAATTGAAGCAATAGATCTTCTATTGACCAAGCCGAAAGTCTCTAGAAGTACCCGCTGCTAAATATTCAGAATATAATTATGAATTAAGCACAGTCTTCTTCATTAAAATCAATAACATAGTTACAACATCACTGAGATTAAAGTATTATATTTCCAAAAAGAATAGTCACAATCTGCAAATTCCTAAACTAGTTGTTCATCTCACCTTACAGATTTATATAAAATTTAGAAAAGTAAATAGATAAAAGTGAATCCTCAAGATCAGGGGATCTTGAGGATTTCACAATACTCGATCTGGTTTATCATAAAATAGCATTGGTCCTCTTGGGCTTCTACTTTCTTCCATGCTCAGGACGCTGTCTCTTTTCCCTCATTGGTTGCTGCTATCCTTTCGATTGAAAAGCTATCATCCAATCCACGTCCCTACATACAAAGATAGTGAAAGTCAGTTTTCTATGCCCATATTTATCTAATTTATTACTATTCAATTTTACCCAACTTCTGCTGTCATTTCCTCTATTTTTATCCATAAAACGAAGATAAACATGTGAATGCAAATGCTTAATTAGGCCATTTACGAGGAGAAATCATACCTTTTCCTCGTCCCAACAACGATCAAGGACAACACCTAATTCATAATGCCAACAATCTCCCCATATTAATCTTCTGATTATGATATGTAAACCTTTGACCTATCATTATGGTATTCTATTCCATCATTCTGTCACCTCTGAACTAACCTATGGATTCATCTAGTTACCATATAATTGTTCTGTTACAAGTGAGTTGCCATCAAGGACAACACATGCATCATAATGCCAACAAAAAATACCTCATTTCCTGAACATAGAAGCAAGATAACTATGAAGTTATAAATGGAAGACAACTACCCTTAATTAGGGTCCTTAAAGAAAATTCTATCGGTGATGTTCCTAAATTATTTTTCGAACTCTAAAGTATAAAGGACTAGCTAATTCTTTAAAAACAAATTCCCTTAAGAGATTAGTTGAATTTCACAAGCCATTAATCATTTGCTGCAAGCACTATAAGAAGAACACCTTGTAGTGGAGGTTTTTATGTAACTTATCCAAATTTTTATCCATTCTCTATTTATACCAAAGATTGCTACTGAAGTAGGGCAATTGGAGGTATTTTTATCAATGTGCCATAATCATGTCTCTACCATGTTGCTCTTGAGAACATAGTACCCCAGTGCTTTCTAAATGTGGCACACTAGAAGTTGAGGCTACACTACTCTCTTTTGTCTGGAATGGAAATAATGCAAGTATAAAGGAGAAGACACTCTTTGTGGAGTTACCTGAGACCTTTGTCATGTTAAGCTACTACAAACACTACACCTCCTCTGTTACACTCTCTCACTTCCACTCCCAATTTTTTATTATTTACTATGGAACAAGATACAATTAGAAATGAATGGAACCCCCTTTTCCTCTTGGTGGCTCGATTATAACATAACCCGATAGCTAACTAGGGTTCATGTTTGATTCCTTCAACTTTCAACTACAGTTACAACTTTGAGATCTCTAGAGTATTTTTCATAATCACCACATGGATAGCCCCTTTTCATATGTAATATGGGTTGATGTAGCATCCTCTTGAACCATGGTGGTCCTACAGGGATATCAACTTATAGGTGGCATAACCTTTGCATACAGACTCAGATTGATGTCTTTCTTACACCGTGGGAAACATATTTAATTATAGAACAATGTTAGGGGATATTGCATAAATTATGTTTGTGGACCCCAAAAAACGTTGTTTTATGCGTCAAACTACCTTAAGAAGGTTTCAGACCCCAAATCTCTAAATTGGGACCTGATGGTAAAAATGCCCTTGTGAGAACATCCCTCTAATTTTTCCATTCTAAAAGATCAAGATGGATGAGAAATAATATAATGATATACTGTGGATCATACCTCCCATTTTGGTAGGATTTTTATCCTCAAAATATTTTACTAAATGAGGTGAGGATAAATTTTGTAGAACTTCTCCCTAAAGTACCATTTTGCTTTGCCTAGAAGTTTTCCTTTCAGCCAAATCAAACAAAGGTCATGCTTCCCCTATCTTGTAGTCTATACCTATTCTCCAAAACATTATCCTTTTTAAAATCTATATGGGGATCTAGAGATAAGTCCTCTATGGAAGGTAGGGCCTGTCCCTCTTTTTGATCCAACATGGAAGACTCAAAGAGTTTGAGATTTTCACATTCATTACTAAGTAAATGCACATGTATTAGGGTAGAATGTGTCTATAGGATTTATCTCCCAATTTTTTCATTCTCTCAAGAGCACCATATCATAGAGCCTTGAATTTATTAAAAAGATCCTATAGCTTCTCCTTACTCAATTATAACCATACTCTATCTCCCACTCAGAATGGATTCTCTATTCTATGTTGATCATGCCTAGGATTGTACTTTTCTTGTGACTTTCTCAATGTCTATTATACTTGCAAATGGATTTCCTATTTTTTATAAAAAAAAATTTCTTTCCTTAAAGTGTCCCCTATGGTATCCGCCCTCACTCCTCCTTGTTGCCCATATGCAATATCTAAAGTTGAAGATGGAAAATATCCAAAACAAGTTTCAAATATGAAGTTACCGATAGAAGTTTGGATTGCCCTGTTATAGGAGTTTTTTAAATAGATTATATTTTCATCCTATAATTTTTAATGCTTCTTATTGTAACCACTCAAAATCTGCCAAAGTCCTCTTGACTACTTCCTTTTGCACATATTTTTGTGGATGGAATGTTGTATACCTCTTCAACTTCATGTCCATCTTCTCCAACAACGTAGTCCAAAATGCATTGAGAAATATAGTGACCTTGTTTGAAATGATGCTGCTTGGTATCCCAAAGTGCACCCAAAACCATTCAAAGAATAATCTTGCTTATTCTTTGTTGTGGGAAAAATTTCCATAAAGTAAGGGTTTATAACCTTATCAGAGTGAAGATTAAAACTTAACAAAGAAAATTAGATATACAAGTAAATATGCATAAATTAGATACTGTGGGATAGAATACCTACTTGGAAACCTAATAGCTGGTGTAGATCTTGAAGTTCTCTTCCTCCCCCTTGCTCCAAATATTCATACCTACATCTAACACAAGAAGAAGAAAAAACAACAGAGATATCACAACACACTAGAATATAATATGTTAGTCTAATATGATTTCAAATGCATAAATTCACAATATATAACATGAAATCATAAAAATTGGGACAAGAAGATGAGTTTCTTTATTAATGAACAATATTAATAACATTGATACAATTATTGGATCCTTTCCATAGGTTCTGCATGGAACTGTCTTATGGATATATCCTAACTAGGCCACCGAAGGTGTCCTCTTCCTAAATTTTGCTCTTGAATATGGTGTGAGATATGGGGCCTCAATATGAGATCAAGGAGACATGGAAATGAGGGTTTCTTGTAGAGGTTTATGAGCGTATGAGCGTATGAAATGGAGCATGTAAACAATATGTAACCATATCTATCTATGTATTATGTAAAGGGCATATCTTTTTATGACTCTTTAATAAGGCATGCCCATTATCCATGTGTCCTTGATGATCTTTATAACCTTTTTTATATAGTGCACAACCTTTGATAGAGTATGGGGCACGTGTCAGTTGAATTCTCTATGAGTGGATTGTGTTGGTTTTAAAATTTAGGGGGTGTGATAGGCCTAAAAACTTGAAGTTTCCTATACATTTAGGTGGAGTTCATCGGGAATATGAATGAACCATGTACTCGAAGGATATCTTAGTGGGTTAGTAGTTGCAATAGTTAGGTACCCATGTATTTTGGTGGATTGGAACTCATTTATGTGGATGTTGACAATTTGGTAATGTCTACATGATAGAGGAGTGAGACGGAAATGCCAAGATAGATCATATATATGCTTTATTGATCAAGAGTTTCTTTAATGGATTTAACCAATGGAAGATGATGATGAAGATTTACATAACAAAGATAAAGACATGTCCAACTCACTAATGGTGAAATTTGGGATTACTAACTCCTATCTATCATATATAATATTATGTGAAGCTTATGATCATGCATGAAAAGGTTGTGGTTTGTTAATGTAATGATCATTGTGATGTAGAGTTGGTCTCAACACGTGTATTATTCTTATGTTATTTTAGGAGGTTGTTGGATCATGGTTTGATGAAAGATTTTGGTCAACATTTTTTTTTAAGTTAGTGCATAATTGAATTTTCCTCAACAAGTTTTTAATGTGCCAAGATAACATGTCTATCTCAAAACGAGCTACAATTTATTTATATATGTACATTACATTGTTAAATAAATTGAACACACAATTTTGATGTATAAAATATGTTCACTCTCTTATTATTTAGATTAAAATTTTGAAAGATGATATATATATTATATATATATATATATACACACATCAAGTAAAAAAGACAAATTAATTTTACATTAATTACATTCTATCACATGCATCCATAGGTTATTCATCCATTGGTACCTATGCGAACCCATGAAAAGGGAACTGTATGTTTAGGTATATCACGATCTAGACAATGTTCCTCGTTACTACTCAAACAAGCTATGTGAGGAGAAATAAATGGGAAACAATTGGGGTAGGTCCACAATCCACATGGATCCATATGTTTATTGAGCGGGTTCACTTTAACACATTGGTGTCACTTTTAGAGATGGTGTACCAATTACCCTCTATATAATAGAGATTAAAAATTTAACCACCCATAGGTTTTTTATTGTTTTATCTGGATGCAAAAAGAGAAAAATGTCATGAATGAAAAATAGTATGTAGGTTTCTCTGCCATGAAGGAGAAATGTGTGGATGAAAAGTAGCAAAAGTAAAAATAAGTGAAGGTGATATATGATTTCTTCTAATGGTGCAAAGGCCAAGAGTAGAGGTGATATATGCATTATTTTCACCTGCAACATTTCCTCCATCTACTCTTATCGGCTTTCCTTTGCACCTTTTGATGCAATTGCTAGTTATAATAAGTTAAAAGTTTATAAAGGTGAGTGCTATAACAACGATTTTGACATTGAATCACATTATGAGGAAAAAGGTTTATATCCCATTAGGAGGGAAAAACATCCCTTTATCTTTCCTTTTTAATGAACTATCTCACTTTTTGAAACCTCAACATCTTTGGTTCAATTCATGGCAGTTGACATTTTTTCCCTCCTGTTACCTACTTTCAAACCCTTTGATTATGCAATTATAGTTTTTCTCTAATTTCAATTTTAGGGAAACTAGAAGTCGTGCATTCGTTTTTATCTAAACCCAACAACTAAAAAAATCATCTTTTTGTATTCACCATACTCAATTGGTCTTGCATTTGATTACAGAGGATCCTAGTAGAGAAGGTGCACCTTCTTCGTGTCCTCGACAAAAAGGATGATGCATATGTTCAGGTTCCAAACACCCACAACGTCAGGTAAGTAGAAGGAATTTGATATCTCTCATGCAAGTCTTTTAACTCCTACAGTGGTGGGTTCAACTAGCATGACTAGGCAACCAAGGTATATGTATTGCGATGAGAAGGTGTTATGGTATTCAACAACCCCCCCATTTGTTAAAATAATAGCTAATATTCTATTAATAAATGGGGACCCTTAAAAAATCCTTCCAAAAATTAAATTTACATTTAGGCATTTTCTTGTTATTTTTTGGAATAAAGCAAGATATCAAGATAAAAACCTTTGAAAAACTAGCAAATGCTCGCCTTTTCACATATTGCACGATCAAATGTGTAAAAATCCCTGTAAATGACCAAAAATCACGAAAAGCGAAAAAAAAGGATTACCACGTTTAACCTCAAAACTACTAGGCTTTTTCATTTGAACTAAGTCCTAAGGCATTTCTTATTCAAGGCCCACATCACATATCGCCACTTACAAAGGGCACAATCTCACAAAGTATATTTAACCATGCGATATGCGATATGCGATAACACGGTCACTCTTATCGCATCACATTGGAAACCCCTAGGAAAGGTCCGAAACCTCACCAACCATGCGATATTGCGAAATGCAATAGAAGCCTGGACCCGATTGCCAACTATGTTATAAAAAACACTGTTGCACAATAAAAAATGCTTATAAATGAAATCTTATTGAACAAGTTGTGCTTTGAAAACAATAAAGAACATCCCACATTTCACATCCCGCAGAAACCAAAGGAATGTTAAAGAAAGCGCACACACGAAATGCGATAATGTGATTTGCGATATTGCATCGCAATCGCAAAATCGACTTTTTTGCAGTTAAAAAGCTCGCCACCATAATAAGTTTCTTTCCTAACTTACGATGAAAAACATTAATGAGCAATAAAGCTAGGGATAAGGAACCATTAGTGGTCATTTAGTAACGACTAATGGAATTTACGTTTGAAAAGTGGGTCAACGTGATACAATATCTTCTCACCTGCATTTAATAAAAACTCCTCTCTTGTCATCTTTTCAAAGTTATATGAATCCTTCATTCTTATGTTCATTCTTACTTGTATTTATCCGATAGCTTCTACTTTGCTCCATTTTCAGGAAGAATCCATAGCAAGAGTCATTGGGAGCAATGGCAAAGAAGGGAAGGCAGTCGCGTTTGAAAAATCAGAAATGATCCCTCTATTCTCTAACACTACATGCAACAGAGATGGAGGAACCTCAACATGGGAGGGCATGTATGATTTATTAGAAGAGGAGAAACCAAGACCTCTGGTAACAAAGGCCATAGCCAATGGTCATGTTTCCTCCGATGCCTCCTTCTTTGAGACATCATGCTCATTTATGCACCACATAGCCACAAGAAAGAAGATAATTCCACATACAGATATGGTTAAGTGGATAAATGATCATGTGGATGTCTCAAACAAAGAATTCAAGAATAACAGGCAGGAGGTTATGGGATCGTTTTCACCAGACAAATTGTGGCTTATGTACAATCTACTAGAGCCACAAAACCTCTACCATAAATAGTTCCTTGAAAAATATGCTAAGGAGAATGAAGAAAATGAAGGCAAGATAAAAAAGGATAAGATGGGTATGTATTCTACAACATCTATCTATCCCCCTCATAGTTTTGTAGCAACAATGCTATGTAGAATTTTAAACAAGCTTGATAGTACCAAAATTTTCCCAGAATGGCTACCATTAATAGATGCAGATGTAAACGCGACAATAATGGATTGGGCCCAAATTTTGTCTGATAATTTGGCGAAAGCTATTATGGAGTATAGGAGAAAGAGGAGTATCTCTTCAAGGATTTACCCTCCATTTTTCATGAGTGCCTATATAATGGACACAATCTGTTTTGGCTCCAAATTTCCTGTCATGGGATGGAAGTGGATTGTGTAAGACCTGATTCCTATCCATATATATCATAAGAATATGTGGGAGTCTCAGTTTCACCCCCATTTTTACAAAATTTGTCAAGGAGTTATGCTACCTATCTATAAACAAGTCTACAATAGAAATGCCCCTAGTAGAGAAGCTAAAGTAGATATCCTACCTATAGCCAGATGGTTTGGGGAGGAGACATTTACATATATCAGAGTATTTGGGAGCATTGCTTCATCACATGTCCTCCCATACTATGTACTCAACAAGTTAATGGAAAGGGAGATAGCCTACCAAACAACAGGGGAAGGTGGGCTGACCAATTGAAGGAATAGAAAAAGGCCATTCGGCCTACATTTCCTTTTGCAATGTTGTGCATTTGCACTACATGATTTTGGACATTTATGCAAAGAGGCAGAGATTATGAAATCTATGAAATTGACTACATTCCCAGGAATATAGTATGACCCAAATGGCACCGCCAAATACTTCACTACTATGGTGAAAGTGTTGGGTGTGGGATCCCCCAAGGAAAGTTTTATGGCTTAGAGCCCAAATTTTGGTCACAAATGGTAATTTCGATGTAAAGACTCCTCATTTTTTGGGCGTGTAGCATGTATCTTGTAAATGAGTCATAGGGTTGTCCGTCCTTAATTTTGTAATGTAATGTCGTCTGTAGAGATCTACCCATGGTCCACGGACCATGGGATCATATAAATAGAGTGAGGCTCTAAGTGTAAATAAATAATGGAATACATCTAATAAATCTAAGGAGGAAGAGCCGAGTCATATCTAGAGCGTAAAGTCTAGCTTTGGGTCATAGAGTAGGAGAAGGCTCTATAGCTGAGTGTGCAAAGGCCTAGTAGTCTGCAGCTGAGTGCACGGACCCCTGCAACTAAGTGCATAGGGCAGGTTGAGTCTGTAACCATTGAAGCATTAATAAAGAGAAGTTTTATATCATTCTTGTGTATTTATCTCCCGTTTTTTGCATTGAATGGATTGGGTATAAATTACATTTATGTCATTTATGTGGTGCGTGAACATGTATAAATATGTTGAATAAGTGAATGCAAGATCAAATATCTGTTTATGTGAAGTTAACTAACATTAGTAAGAAGATAAGTAAGATCTGCAGTATAATTTAGGGAAATAGCACAGATCATTTCCATAGCAGCGCGAAATCACCTTAGCCCCTGGTTAGGGTTGCACGAAGGCGATTATAACAGATCGCAAAGGTCTCGCAGGTCATCACAGCATGCGAAGTGACCAATGCGAAGGTAGGCACTGTTGGACTAAATCAACCCCTTAGACATATCAAGGGTGTGGAAACTTGGTTCTAGCATTCCCCTCATACTGCTTCGGGTGAGACTTAAGTCTGCGCTCCGCTGGCTGATGCCAAAAGGGACAATAGTGTAGGGATTTGTTTGGCTAATTAACTCCGAACCTGGGTCAGGCCCCATCAAGCCAACAAATGGTTTCGTTGCTGGGACCCGAATCTACATAGAGATGTCTGATGTCATATCATTGGAATCCAACTAAGAAGGAAATTGAAGGCTGGTTGGAAAAAAGAATTCACAAGTTCGCAACGCAGGAGAACATGAACCCACGACTGACAAAAGAAGAGTGGTTACATTGCTACTTGTACATAGAGATCCATGAAATCTTCCTCGCATCTTTCCCTACCAAGCTGTACGAGTGGATTGCAAAGCTAGAAGATAGCCAAGGAAGGTGGAAACTCAACAATCCTATTATGTGGACCCCAGAATTAGTACGTAGGTTGGAAGCATCAGAGGATAATATTGCCCGCGTCGTTGATCATTGGCTTGATCTGTTTATAGGAGGATTCATTACTGAGTTTGTAGTCAACACCTCAGTCAGCTACAGTGAGGTAGAGCGACGCTTTCTCAAAGGACCGCGAGGTAAGTACGTAAAGTCTTTGAATACTTGGATTAAAATGTTATTGTGCAAAAAGAGGGTCATTTAGTTACCTTGATGTTTGGCACTACGCGAAATGGAAACACTTACAGGAACGAAGGAAATAAGGGTCCAGAAATCAGCCCTTTGATTTAACCTCCATGAGGGGACGAGGAAGAACTTGTGAAGGTCTCGTCATGAAGTGTGATCCATTTGATAAGGAAAAGAATTCCACGAATACCATCCCCACCCACACCTCCACCAGCTTCGCCGCCATCACCTCCATCTTCACCCGTACCACCTCTGCTACCATCATGTTTCAATATGGCAAAAAGTTACCTATGTTCAAGGGAATTGGAAATGAGGATCTGGACCAATTTTGGTTCTTTGTAAGAGTCGTATGGGAAGCACAAGGAGTTATAAATGACAATATAAAGAAAGTGACACTAGTTAGCACCCTACAGGACCACATGCTGACCTGGTATATTAAGCATTCTAGTGATAATCCAAATGCGGGAATTGCGGATATCCAAGCAGTACTAGATAGAGAATTTAGCAGACCGAAGTCTGAAGCACTGTCGATCATTGGATTCAAAGAGATCATGATGCTACCAGGTGAGACTCCTTGGGAGATGGATCAGAGACTAAAATGCATGATTCATGAAGTTAATATGAATTTGACAGATGGACAACATAGTGAATGGTTTGTAGCATTGCTAACGCCACATCTGAGGAGTGCGCTATCACAACAGAAGGTAATGACTCAGGAAAAGGCCTTAGAGATTACGATGAGGCTGCATGAGACCCTAATGCAGGAACTCAACTTGGGAGTTCAACAGATCCACGTGTAGCTGAAGAATTTATGCCTTGAGATGCAGAGTCTAAAACAGGACAGGATAACTTGACCAAAAGTGTGCGAACATGTTTGGTGCGTAAAATGCAAAGATCAAGGTCATGGTTTTCACGAATTACCTCACAGGAGGAGGATCAATGCCGTTAAGGTTGGAAGTGCAAGCAGGATCTAGCACGATGCTAGCTTTGTGGTGCGCGATTTGTCAAATAGGTGAAAAACATGCTACAGACAATTGCCATTTGTTACAAAAGTACACACCAAATTTGCAGCAGTTGTTCTGTAACTTTTGTAGGTCGGTGGGACACGATGAGAGCACTTGTAGAAGCTATGAGTTGATGATGGATACAAATCCTACCTACATAGTTCAGGCCAAATCATGGCCCCTAGACCAGAATGCAAGAGTTGTGCAAACATGATTTTAGGGGCGCGAACAAAGCAGAGGCGGAGGAGGACTTGGAAGAGGTCAGGGGCAGTTGATATGATACAATTGTGGAGGGCCAGGAAATTATGCCTGAGATTTTACAAACCCAACACATCTGTCATGTTTGTATTGCAACTTGTTTGATCATGAGACCGAAGATTGTCCTTCTCTGATAGCTAGGATACGCGACAAAGGAGTGCTACCGCCTCCCCCAACTCAGATGCTGTAGATGATGAGGCCTGAGCTACGCGAGGAAGATCCAAATGTGAACATTGTGTCCGAAGTGGAATCGTGATGGGAGATGACAAAGGAAAACAACCATAGGATAGTACTTGGGTTCACAAAGCTCTAGAAAAAGAAGCGGAGTTTGATTTGGAGTGCGCTTGGGAAACCTTCATGGAAGCTAAGAAGAGCTTCGCGGAGGCCTCCATTTCAGGAAGCAAAGATAGACCGGAGCTGGAGATGGACCCATCCATTCTCACAATGTTCTTGGAAACATGTATGAAGTTACTGTGCGATAGTAAAGTTTTAAAAGGATTGCAGGAAACCATTAACAGATGCCCTAGGACCGTGCCAGGAGAGCTGCACGTAGTCAGGAAGATTGGAAAACATAAGACAAGGATCAGAAGAGAATATGAAATGGACCAAGTAATTATGGAATTAGGATTGGATGTGAATGTTCTGCTAAAGCAGACATGGGATTGAATGGGGAGACCTACGCTACAATGGTCTCCTATTCAGTTGCGAATGGTGAACCAACAGAAAATAATACCCATGGGGCGATTGTAGGGCATAACGATGACATTGAGGGAGTGAGCGTGCTAGAAGACTTTGAAGTGATAGAGATTGTTGATGAAAACAATCCCTACATTGTTCTCCTAGGAATTGATTGGGCCACTGACATGAACGAGGTGATTAATCAAAAGAAGCACAAGACGATTTTTGAGAAGAAGTCACTACACATAGTTATACCCCTGGACCCTGCTAAAGGATTGCGCTATACAGAGCTGGTGCATGACTATGAAAGTGATGATGATTTGGGTTGCATCTATAAGATAATAGTGTGAAACCAGGACTAGGTGAATCCCACTATGGATGGGCAAATTGCATGGGAGTGCGAAAGCTCCTGTACGTCGGATTTAGACGAGGAGACAAAGTGATGGAAGAATCAGTTACATGAAGTAACTACATTGAATTGTAATATGATGGAAAGGTCGCTGTGCTACATATCGACAGAAGTAAGAGACATGCCTACTTATGACGACCTAAGTGAGGTAGACACCTTCTTGAATAAATTCGAAAGGGAAGTGCCAGAAAAGCAACGCTTCCAGGCCTTGGATTGTGTACTGCGTGCTATGCCAGCGAGGTGGTGGGGTATGCACAAAGGGAGCTTTGACGAATGGAGCGAATGTATAAGGATGATGGACATGATGCACACATGATTTTGGAAGCCTATGGTGTGATTGACATATAAATACAATGGAAGAAATGATCCACAGAATATAGCTTGGTGGATGCAGGCATATGGAAAACAACCTGTGCGGATGCACATGAACTTCGAGCTGAAAGGTGTTGTCAATAAGTATGTGTTGGGGGGGGGGAACAAATGTGCAAATGGCTCTTAGTGTTGGAAAGATAGTACGTAGGAAGGACAATCGTGTAGAAGGTTATCCATGCGAAAGTGTTTAATATGGTGTGCAACACGCTGATGAAGGTATGTAATGCGTAGGGAAGTGATTGGGACCTGCATGTGCCCACAGTATTATGGGCTTATATGATGACATGCAAGAAATTAATGGGACATACACCTTTTCGACTTGTTTATGGAGTAGAGGCCGTAATGCCTATGGAGTACATTGTACCTACTCTGTGCATAGTGGCGCTTACAGGTATGATGGACCACAGAGCCCTGGAGGAGAGGCTCACGTAGTGCGAGGAGCTTGAAGAAGAATGGTTTTTGGCTGGATTTCACCAACAAGTACAGAAGCAATGCGAAAAGGCTTGGCATGATCTACATATTAAGTTGCGCACCCTCAAGGCAAATGATTTGGTGTTGCTATATGATATTAAGTTTGATCAATTCCCGAGGAAGCTCAAAATGTGTTGGCTAGGACCATATGTTATTAAGGAAATCACATATGGTGGCGTGGTGCAGTTGGCAAAGTTAAATGGAGAACTCTTCCCAATAAAAGTCAATGGCAGTCATTTGAAGGCATACACAAGTGGCCCAGCCATCTGACTAGCTGACAGAAGCACAGTCTTAGTGCTCCAGGTAGCTAAAAGGAGGCGCAGGACTATAAACTACTCTGCCCAAGAGATGCGCGATGTCAGGAATGCGCGCAGTAGCGAAGTGTCACCAGGGCCATGACAACGCGAGGGTAGCTGTGCTGCTACACAGGTTGGTTGGAAAGTGACCATTGCAGTCGCTATTCATGATGTGATGCTTGGATTGAGACCAAATGGAGTGGGCGTAAGGAATTTAAGGTGAACTTTATGGGCTAGATTTGGGAAAATCTGTTGCCAAGGGAGCATTAATGGACCAAAAATGGGGGGAACGGTTGAATTCTAATTCAAAAGGTGCTATAAATTGCAAAGGGCTACCCAGTAAACAACACTTGGCCATTTGAGAATTGAGTTGTTGTGCGCCCAAAGATTCATGAACCTAGATTTGTTTGATCTTTTGAAGTCGAAGTCGTTGTTTGAGCACTTACCCGAGCTGCTGAGAGAATTATGGAATAGTAGTATGGCAGCGCCTGAGAAAGCCATGGATACCGGAGCAATGACCGCTGAGGAGGCCGCATGGACCTTGATGGTAGGTGAAGCCCCAGAAAGTGTTGGGATAGTGGTAGAAATCCTTAAATCGCCACGCATGCCGAGACCCAAGAAAGACAAGCAGCATATGGTGCTAGTGTGCGTGTCCCCTAGAAACCCATTGAGAACGAGGCTTACTATGGAAGAAAAGGGGAAGGCTATCAACTTGGAAGCTCATGAGGAGGAGGAAGACTTTGAAGAAATCCTGGTAGAAGAGGAGAAGGATGTAGAGATGGAGGTGGAAACCCAGGGTGCAGACCCTCTGACCAGGCTACCCGCATATGTTCCTCCACAGAAGGGGAAAGCAAGGGTGCCCAAGGACCTAGATGAGAGCAAGAGCTCTCTGCAGACCCCTCTACTCCCCGATGACATTATTTTTGATGGAGTGCACTTGGGGCGAGTGCCTGTATTAAAATTTGAAGACTGGGATCTCGCGGACGACGAGAAATTCCCACATTTAGCAACTGTACAGCTCATGTGCCAGAAGAAAAGCACACCATATGGAGTTATAGATTTGGAGCTGCGCCAATGGCTACAAGGTGTGGAGAAGGTAGGACTGTTAAACCTGCTTTGGGTGCCACATTACCATCACGTCCTAGTGACTATTTTTGTCATCAGGAAGCTGCTCTGCTTGGTGCATGATAGGTGCATGTGGTTGGAGGAGCCCATCCCCATCACGAATCATTTGATTCATAGAATTACATAGCTCCCTTGCAAAGGGGAGGATCTAGTGAATATCTCAGAGGGTAAAAGTGATGATCTGGCCATCACAGAGGCTACGAAGAAAAAGTTCAAGTTGGAGAAGAAGAAAAGAGGGTACGCAATCTCCAAAATCAACAACGCGGTAGTCAAAGTATTTATACAGATATTGGCCAGAAAGGTTATGCGGAAGTGCCGCATGGATGAGGTGCCCACGCTAGTGGTGAACTTGCCACACAATGCACAGAAGGGGTCTAGTTTAACTGGGCAGACTACTTGTGTAGAGATTTCTTGGAGAACTGCTGCGAGGCATAGGAGCAGGGAAATACTTTCCACTATGGATGGGTTCTACTATCCATAGTGCTGGTGGCTTGGGAATTACTCGAGGACAACCAGTTCCTAGCGATTGTGTAGGATATTCCAAAGGCAACAAAGTGTGCTTTGCTATGGGCAACCCGAGATGCGTAGAGAATTAGAGACAACAAAATATTCAGGTTGTTCATGGAGATGAACATCAGAATGGGGATTAATCACAAGCCGCAGTTATCGCCCACTAATTACAACAGTCTGTAGAGCTTCGTGGAGTTCAAGGTTGATTTTCATCACGTGTACATTAGGGCAAGGAAGGACCCCATGAAGGCATGGAAGGAGCTACCTTATTTGGAGACAGATGATGTCATATTCACCGTGCTTGAGTTGTGGCCACTAAAGTGGCGCGCTCCAGCCAACTCCATGGTGGAAGTATAGAAGTCCACTACATAGAGGAAGAAGGAGGAAAAACTATGGATGGCACCATTAGCAGAGAAGAGAAGCAACAAAGCAGCAACAGCCAAGGCATAGGAGGCGCGCAACACTGCGAAGGTGGAAAAAGAGCAGCGGAAGGCAGTAGAGAAGGAGTGCGAAGGCCAAAAGTCACCTTCGCCCAAATAGGAAACATATCTAGAGGAAGGTGGCGCAGACCCATAGACAACATCCACAAAGTTGAAACGACAGTGCCCAAGAGAGCAGATAGGGCTGCGGAAGAAGTCGAAGGCCTCAAAGACTTCTTTCGACCTGATCACCCTCACTGAGGGAGATCTACATGACATTGGGGAGACGGTGAAGGATGTCACTGTGGAGGCCCTACAACAGTTTGCGGAGGGACACCAGACGGTGTTGGGGGCCCTCCAAGTGCAGATACAAGAGTTGTAGGTGTGAACTCCACAAGCTGGTACTGTGTCAACCAACCTCGCACTAGGAACGACAATGATTGAGGAAATGCTACGTGCTCACATCACCAAAACCATAGTGCTGCCAGAGGGAGCACTTGTGAAAGAAAATGAGGCCGACAGGCCTATGGTTGGCAGATTAAATGGGATTGGGATAAACATTTTTGCATTCCCTTAGGAGATGCTCTTGTTTTGCAGGACAAAGTTACTGCAGAACTGCGAGCTAGGCAGGGTCGTGTGCTCTAGGTCATGGGCGAGCAACGCATCAACATCGAACAGTTGAGCCTACAGCACAACGAGGTAGTGGCACAAAACCGATAGATTGTGTAGATGGTTGACGAAGCTTGTCAGATGGTCCCAGAGCTGGATATCCAAGCAGAGGAACCAACAAGGCACGCATCCGGAAACTAATAGTAGGGGTTTGCGAGGCTAAGGAAGAGATGGCCAAGGTTCAGCTGGAGCTAAACCTTCAGATAGATGAGCTACAATTGAAGGTGCAACCTTCAATGCTGCCAGAGGTTAAGGAACAACGCACCAACGTGATTACAATGGCCATAACAGAGGTCAACAACACAGTGAAAGACTGCACCAGGCTATTTGAAGATTCGTTTGAGCTTTTCACCACTTTGCAGGAGGACTCGAACATACAACGCTTAGAAATAGAGGCACGTGAGCTGCAATAGAAATATGATGAGATAAAAGGGACCATGTATATGGTTTCTCTTACACAAAGGCTCACATGGATGCAATACGCAAAAGTGCTTAAGGAGCAGGTGGATGCTGCTCAACACAAGGAAGCCGTTTTGAAGGCATAGGTACAACCATGGATTGATGAGGCATTCTTCATTATAGCCACTATTGAAGCAAAGATCACGCAGATGCAGGTTCAAGGAAGCAGTTTAGATACAATGGTTTCTGAACAACATGTCCAAGAAGTGCAGCAGGCAACCGCTCAGTGCGCTATCGATTTTGCAGTAGTCTGGGTAGAGTTGGGAGGTCTTCGCACAAAGATCTCCGCACCGATAGAGTGACTCAAGGGTGAGTCACGATGTTTTTGTTGGGGGATTATAAGGCACGAGATCCCCCAAGGAAAGTTTTGGGGCTTAGAGCCCAGATTTTGGTCACAAATTGTAACTTTGATGTAAAGACTTCACAATTTGTGGGTGCAAAGCGCATAGCTTGTAAATGAGTCATAGGGTTGTCTGCCCTTAATTTTGTAATGTAATGTCAGCTGTAGAGATCTACCCATGGTTCACGGACCATGGGATTGTATAAATAGAGTGAGGCTCTAAGTGTAAATAAATAATGGAATACATCTAAGAAACCTGAGGAAGAGTTGAGTCGTACATAGAGCATAAAGTCTAGTTTTGGGTTGTAAAGGAGGAGAAGGCTCTGTGGATGAGTGTGAAGAGGCCTAGTAGTCCGCAGCTAAGTGCGTAGACCCCTACAGATGAGTGCATAGGGCAGGTTGAGTCTGTAACCGTTGAAGCATTAATAAAGAGAAGTTTTATATCATTCCTGTGTATTTATCTCCTGTTTTCTGCATTGAATGGATTGGGTATAAATTACATTTCTGCTATTTATGTGGTACGCGAACATGTATGAATATGTTGAATAAGTGAATGTAAGATAACATATTTGTTTATGCGAAGTTAACTAACCCTTGTAAGAAGATAAGTAAGATCAACAGTATAATTTAGGGAAATAGCGCAGATCATTGTCGTAGCAACATGAAATCACCTCAGCTCTTGGTTAGGGCTGTGTGAAGGTGATTATAATAGATTACGAAGGTCTCACAGGTCATGATAGTGTGTGAAGTGACCTGTGTGAAGGTAGGCACTGTTGGACTAAATTGACCCCTCAGACATCTCAAGGGTGCAGATACTTGGTTCCAACATCCCCCCATATTGCTTCGAGTGAGACTTCAGTCCGTGCTTCGTGGGCTAGTGCCAAAAGGGCCTGTAGTGTATGGATTTGTTTGGCTAACTAACTTTGAACCTAGTCTAGGCCACATCAAGCCAACAGAAAGTGAAACCATTCACCCATGAGGAAGATGCCTTCGATGACCTCTTCCTACAAAAGGAGACATTTTCAGAAGTGACGCATATGGAATCACTAATTTTTTCCCTAGATGATCTTGAAGCCTTTTGTGAATATAGGAAGAGGAGATTATTAAAGGTCCCATTGGACCTGCTATAGATTCAACCAATAAGGGAGCCAACTCCCAGTGTAAGCTTAGAGGAAATCTCGAGAGGAAATTCCAAATAAGATTCCGAAGCAGAGTCCCAAGAGAAGTATACTCATGAGTCAGATCACTTAGAGCAGTAGTCTCAAAATGGGGGCAATAAAAACAAACAGTCTGAAAGGGACACAACTGAGACTACAAAGAAAACAACCGAGAAACCTCGACAAAGAAATAGGCTAAAATTCACTCTACTTCAACTTAGTCGGAAAACCCCCTATTATTGATTTAGAAAAAGAATGGGAGCATTTTAATAAGAAACTCCATACATAGGAACAAACATATGAGATACAAACTCCATAGCACAAATCAAATCAAGAAATTACAGTGGAGAAAACTGTAAGCACTCAGGATGTGGAGCTCATTCCTGCCATCCCCACTTCAGAAATTATTTTGAGAATTGAGGAAATTCCTCCATTAGATGTGTTTTATAGCCCTACCCAAAAATATGTTGTCAAAAGGTAGAGGAAGAAAAGAAAGTTAAATGATGCAGCTATTACCACTCCCGGCAATGAACTAATGGACATTATCTGGAAAGATTCACCCATGGACCCATCTGAGAACCTTACGAGATTTTCACAATTTGCAAGAGCCTATGCCATGGAAACTATTGATAAAGCGACAAAAGTCCAAATGTTGCTAAGAGAAAATGAACAAAAGATTCTATTGTTGGAACAACAATTAGAACATGAAAAATCTAACCAACATGCAAAATTACAAGTAGCCAAGCTTCAGCAGGAGTTTAAACATATGCAAATACAATATCAAGCCAGCCTAGCAAAAAGAGATGCACGGATACAAGCTATGATAGATAAGTATAAAGACAGTCCGCAAATAGATCAGTTTGTAAAAGAAGCACTTAGTCTTAAATCCCAACTAATGCAACAAAAGGAAGTTCTATGCCAGAAAATCTCGTAGATAAGTCCTTATTGCGAGATCAATGGTAAGCTAACAAACCAAGTTGTCGAAATGAGGATTGAGTATGATAAAATTCATAAAAGGATTTCTGAATTTATCACCTGGAAAGAATCATAAGATGGGAGGAAGGATGATTTTCCAAAATTGGAGGAATCACATAAATAAATTCTATTTGTAGACTGGGATTCTTAGCTTAGGCAAGCAGAAAGGGCAACAATAGTCGCAACATCAGCAACAAACAACATCATTGAAGACATTAATGAAAATATACATGGCACCAACCTGGTTGCATAATCTATACCAAGATTTCTTCCAAATGCCAAACAAGTAGAGCAACAATGGAGACATGCGACAAAGGAAAGGGACGAGGTGATCAGACAAATGAGCAAGTTGAACTGGGAAGCATACTGGAAATTATTAGTCAAACCATACAGCCAATGGATGACCTTGCAATGCCTAACTACCTCCACACAAAAAATGGTGCCAACATTGATAGATGCTATATTTACTGGACAGTTGAAATTTGGGGTCAACCAACCGACATAGCTCAAGCCAATGATAGACATCTGTGATCTTAAGGATCGAATGAAAAGGAATTAGTCACTTTGTTTTATTTTTATTTTTTAGTTTTATTTCACGTAATCTGAGGAAGGTCATTTAAACCTCATTTATTTTTGTAATAATCTATTTTAGGACCTATAGTTTAGTATTTAAACCCCTCTCATGCATTTAGAGAGGGGTCCAAAAATTTTAAAACATTCTTCAAAACATGCACTTTTGTACCTTTGAGGAGGTTCTGATGGAATGAATGGAACATAATCTATTTTCTTTTGAATATCTGGCATGCTCTACTGAAATTGCACTTTTGTACTCGTAGAATATGTTGGATTGATTGGAATTAGGTCGATATTGCTGAAACACATGAGCAGAACTTATCATATATGGTACTTTTATCTT
This sequence comes from Pinus taeda, assembly GCA_000404065.3. NCBI lineage: Eukaryota > Viridiplantae > Streptophyta > Pinopsida > Pinales > Pinaceae > Pinus > Pinus taeda. Next base: position 91,010 of record APFE030489969.1, read on the forward strand.
GTGATTATGTTTTACATATGTATCAAGCCATAACTTTTTTTCAAATTGTTTTATGTATGATAGTTTGAATTTTGGTTTGCATTATTGCACTTTTGTATCGTGTTGGCCTTAAGTTTATGTTGAATACATGAGAGATTCTATATGCGATATATCTTTCACAATTGTTTTCGCTAACTATTTATCCAAAACAATTATTGTTAAAGGATTTCACTTCTTATTGCAGTTGAATAATCTTTATTACCAATTTCTATAGGACATTATTGTAGATCGCATACTTTACTTTATTCCCGAGCATAGTTAAAGTTTAATAATGTTCAAAATAGGATATATGCATGTGTTTAAATAGTTTAGCTTAGATTACACTTAGCTTAATAATTCCCCCGTTACATCATAAATCACCCCATGAACACTATCAAAATCGCTTTTGGGAAACTGGTCCCATTATCCCCAGTCGGAGCCACTACGTCAAATGGGAAAGGAGCTGCTAACCAAGGTCTAGATGGAGTGGTTTTCCCCCATGTTGTAGCAACGATTTCCAAGGCTTCAAAATTTTGGAGCTAGAAGGAGGGCCTAACTATGAATGACAAGTAAATTCAAACCAACAGACCATTCTAAGAGTAAAACTCCCTCACCCTCACCTCCAAATTCTCGATCACATTCCAAATCTCTAAATCCTAATTAATGAGAAGTTGTAAAGAAACCCTTAGAATCCACTACTGAAATTCCAAAGAAGCTAGATCATTCTTCTTCTATAGAAATCCTTGATGTCCAATATTTGATACATCAGTTACAGGGGATTTTGATATCTCAAGAAGAATCTGAGTTATCCCAAGATAGTGTTACTTCTCAGTTTCCCTCATCTCAAAGGTTAACTAGAGAATATAGTGAAAAGTTTGGGATACCCCCATTCGAATTCCCTCTAACAAACCATAAGAGAGCTAAGAAGACACCATTTTAATCCCATAGTGAGGTTCTCTCATCCTCACCTCAATCCTCCTCATTCATTCCATCTGTTTCATCACAAGATCAATCATCCACCTCACAACTCCAGATCGTGATTTACACAGGTACTGGAGCACAAGCCTCCTCTACCCATTCACCTTCAACCACTGGAACATCTTCCTCTATGCAGATACCAACGATGGCTCAAAACACTCCAAGGCCATGGACAAATCCAGGAGCTGTACTGATGGTAGGGCCTTTACATCAATTTCCATTGCATCCCAAAAAGTGGCTACCAAAGTTCAATCCTGATAATGGCCTACCAACCGAGGAACACATAAATTTTTTTATGTTGTCCATTAACCTAGATGAAGTAGTAGAAGAAGGTGCAGTTGTAAGATTTTTTCCTTATACCTTACAAGGATCAACAGGATCATGATACTTTTCATTACCATCAGGTTCTACTGATGGCTGGGATGCCTTTCAAGAGCAGTTCTTAACCAAATTTGGAGATGACAGATCCACGACTACCCTTCTCAATGATCTCTCCAATTTTAAAGTTGAAACTAAAGAACCGATCAAAGACTTCAATTCTCATTTCAATAAGTTAATGAATAAAATACCAACATCATCCAAGCCCAACGATGAAGTCCAAAATGAATGGTATATTTCTGCTCTCCCTTCAAACACAACTATTTTCGTTGATAGAGCTGCCAAACCAACTTTGGTAGAAAACATGAAAGAAGCAATAGCTATAGAAAAATGAATTCTAGCCTTAGATAAGAAAAATGCATTAGAAGAACGAAAATCCAAGAAAGTGACTTTTAGGGATGAATCCAAGAAAAAACCACCCAAAGATCGTTTTAATCTTGAAGGTTTACAAAAAGTCCTCAAAACCATGTCTAATGAAATGGTTGATATCAAGAAACAAGTAGTAGAGACTTCCTCAAAGAAATATTTTAGACCATATAAAAGGAATCCCTCCACTGATCCTAAGCCTCCAAGCACTATATCAAATGCCGAACCAGATGTGGAGGAAGATGAAGTCTCAACAACTGAAGAACAAACAGACGATGAAGAAGTGGTTGAATTACAAGGAATGTGGGATTTTATCCTTCCCAATGAAGAAACACTAGAAGCACTACCTGTTGTAACCTGGAGTAGAGGCCATGTTGATTTTCCACAAACAAATCTGAAACAGAAGGTATCAACATTAGCTCCCAAGGAAAAAACAACTAGTAATAAATCTTCATCTAAATCCACCCAAACCGCTCCTATTCAAACAAATTCTTCACCTCCAGTTGAAACCATGATAGTATCCAATGAAATGGAATATAACATTGTAGATGATATGAAAAATAATAGGGTGAACATTACCTTTCACGAGCTTAGCAAGTTGAAACATCAGTAGAAGCTACTGCTCCAAGAACTCAAAGCAGTCCCTACTTCGCCTCTTCTTGCTGCTGTAATTTCGCAAGCTGCCCAAGAGATGAGAAGGCCCCCTAACACCTCACTAGACAAAATCGACGCTACCGATATTGCTCTAATTGGAGGAAGATCTAAATCCCATACTCCATTTCTGTTGACTTTCGAAATTTTCAATAAAAATCTACACAACTGTTTAGTTGACTTTGGAGCCTCATCTAACATTTTGCCAATAAAAGTTTATGCGAAATTGAATGTTCAACCTCAAAACTCTGTTGTGCACATTCTGTATTTAGACTGATCCCAAGTCGAAGTTATAGGGGAATTTAATCAAGTTACCATTAGACTCTCATCAGACCCTAAATTGTGTCAAGTCATTGACATTCTTGTATTTGATATTCTCGAGTTATATAGCTTAATCCTTAGTAGAGACTGGTAAGAAAAGCTCCATGGTTATTTTGCAACTGACTGGTCTCACATGTGGCTTCCCTATAATGGCAAGCCAAATCAAATAAGGGTTGATTGCAAAAAACATAAAAATTATATTGTTACATATTTAGAAGGAGAGAATGAACCAGTCACGTATAGCAGCAACATCATCAGAAACTACTCAGTTGAATCATTTCTAGGAAATTTTAATGAAAATACTTCACCTTTCTTGGAAAATTCTGTTTTATCGCAAGTTAAAAACTTTCTCAAATAGATGCTTCTAAGTGTATAAATTTTGTAGATAAACCTATAGTTATCTCTTTATTTTTGAAATTATTTTTTGATGAATCTAAATCCAACGATGGAGCAGGAGCAGGATGCATATTAGTTAGCCAAGAAGGGGAAAAAATACGTTAGCATGCAAACTTGAATTTGATTGCACAAACAACACTGCTGAATATGAAGCATTAGTTCAAGGGCTGTATAAAGCCATCGACCTTATTATCAAACACATTCAAGTGTTTGGAGATTCAAAAATTGTGATAAAACACGTAAGAAATATTATACACTATTTTTTTGGACATTTGAAATATTATCAATCGTTAATCCTAGACCTTACTTCTCATTTTACAACATTTAATATTTCCCCTATCCCAAGACTCCCAAATGCAAGCACTAATATTTTGGCTAATGTGGCTTCCAAGCTCATTCCACTAGGGGATTCCAGTCCTGACCACTTTTCTATTGAATTTATTTTTAGGCCTGCTATTCCTGACAATGTCACCAATTGGCGAGTCTTTAATAACGATCTGATATCATAAGCTTTTTTACATCAGAAGCCTCTTATGATGACTAGATAATTGATGAAGATAAACATGACAACCAACTTAAGCAAGAAGCAACTATGAATGCCATGACTAAGTCTGTGGTTAACATGGAAGATTTATATGGCCTTAAGGATAGATTCAAAACACCCACCAACTCAAAACTTTAGAGTTCAACTTTGAGATTTGAATTTGTTAATCTTGGAACTAACCTTAAACCTCAAAATATCAATCTAGGCCTTGGTCTTACGTCAGATGAAAAATGAACCTTCATACATTTGTTGAAGAAATATAAGAATGTATTTGCTTGGAACTATGAAGATCTTAAAACATATGAAAATTTTATAATTCAACATACCATCCCCATGACATCTGACGAAAAGTATGTGCAACAGAATTTGAGAAAGGTCCATCCTAATTTAGAAAATCAGATTAAATCTGAATTGAATAAATTGCTGAAAGTTAGGATTATTTTCCTTGTCGGACATTCTAGGTGGGTCTGCAATCTTGTCCCAGTAAGAAAAAAGAATGGTGATATTCGAATATGTATAGACTTCCACAATCTCAAAAAATCTTGTCTAAAGGACAGCTTTTCGTTGCCTCCTATGGAACATATATTGCAATTAGTTGTAGGCTGAGAACTAATGTCTTTCCTTGATGGATTTTCAGGTTATAATCAGATTCTAGTGCATCTAGATGATTGGCTAAAGACTACATTTAGAACGAAATGGGGCACCTATGCCTATCAGAAGATGCCATTTGTTTTAATCAATGCTGGTGAAACGTTTCAAAGAGCCATGAACATAGCTTTCAAAGGTTTGGTAAACAAATTAGCGGTAATCTATTTAGATGATATAATTGTATACTCTAAAAGCATAGTAATCATATGAAATATTTAAAACAAATCTTTGAGCGTTGTTATAGGTATGGAATTTCTCTTAATCCCAAGAAATATTTCGTTGTGTTAAGTGAAGGAAAACTCCTTGGGTTCATTGTGTCCAAAGAAGGGATTCACATTGACCCTGATAGAATAAAAGAATTTTATGAAATTCCTTTACCTCATAACAAAAAATCTATGCAATCTTTCCTAGGTCAGATAAATTTTGTCAAAAGATTTATCCCTAACTTTTCACGAATTGTTTTACCTCTTCAATCCATGATTAAGAAAAAGTATCTTTTTAAATGGGGACATATAGAGCATGAAGTCTTTAATCTGATTAAACTAGCAATCATTAATGCTCGCTCTTTATCAACTCTGAATTTTTCTAATCATTTCATTTTATATACTTTTTCTTTTGAGAAATCATTTGTAGCTATCGTAACACATGTCAATGATGATAAAGCTGAAGCACCAATTTCTTTCTTTAGCTCCAATCTACAGGGGGCTGAATTGAACTATTCAGATGTTGAAAAACAAGATTTTGTTGTTTTCAAATCAATAAATCATTTCAGACCCTTTCTCTTCAAAACCCACACCAAGGTATTAGTCCCATTCTCAACAGTGAGAAATATATTAATACAAAGGGATGTAGGTGAGAAGAGGGGAAATTGGGTAATGACACTGCAAGAATATGACATTGAAATTAGACCAACTAAAATTGTTAAAAATCAAGTTTTTTACAGAATGTTAGCACGAGCATCCAACTTATCAATGCTACAAGATTTAGGTGATGATATACAAGTATACGAGGTAACCCTTAATGAAACTGAATCCAGATATGCTGATATCATATTTTATTTAAGAAATGGGTATGCCCCTACACAATTAAGTTACCAAAGTAAAAGGGATTTGAGACTAAAAGCTAGACAACACCAAATCATCAAAAATTTGTTATTTAGAATAAATTATGATTCTGTTTTTCTTAGATGTCTTGAAAAATATGAGGCAGAAAAGGTTTTGTAGGAACTCCATGATGGACCAGTCGGTGGAGATTTTGAGGGGACACAGCCGCACATAAAATCTTGTATGTTGGCTATTATTGGCCAACCTTATTCAAGGATACACACAATTATGTAAGGAAATGTAAAGTTTGTCAAACAGCTGCTGGGAGATAGAGGAAACTCGCATTACCATTGCAGCTAGTTAACATTGAACAACCATTTGAACAATGGGGATTGGAGATAATAGGTGAAATCGTTCCTCACTCTTCTAAGTAGCATAGATATATCCTTATAGCAACTGATTACTTCACAAAATGGGTGGAAGCTATTCCACTTACGGTAGCCAATTATGAAAACATCATTGAATTCATCGATCAGTTTATTATTACCAGATTTGGTCTGCCATCTGCCCTTATGTTTGATAATGCATCTTATTTTTCAGGTAATGCTATGACATAATTTTCTTTTAAAAGGGGTTTTAAACTTAAATATTCTGCTAACTATTATCCTCAAGGAAATGGCTTAGCCAAATCTACAAAAAAAAATCTCATAAGAATTATTAAACAAACCATTGATCAAAGTCAAAAAAACTGGCATAAATCTTTAATATTTGCTCTATGGGTAAATCGAATAACACAAAAGGCCTTCATAGGCACTTCTCCTTTTAATTTGGTCTATGGGAAAGAAGTTGTCCTCCCTACAAATGTAGCTATTCCCTCTCTAGCCCTAGTTCAATTTATTGAAGAAACTCCTTCTTCTTCTATGCAAGTGAGACAATTACAAATCCTCAAGCTCAAAGAAGAAAGGGAAAAAGCCAAAATTACACATACACATCATCAAAAGTTAGTCAAAGCTTCCTTTGATGCAAATTCTGTAAGTTAAAAATCCTTTCAACTCGAAGACCTGGTATTGAAATGGGATAAAGCACATGAGCAAAAAGGTAAGCATACCAAGTTCCAACATATGTGGCTTGGCCCGTTTTAGATTCTGGAACAAATAGGCCCATCAACCTTTTTATTGCAAGATTTATCAAGCAAGAGAGAATCTCTACCTGTTAATGGGTAGATCCTAAATAAATATTTTTCATAGAAGACAACCTCTTCTATTCATTGTATATTATTTCTTTTACTTTTTAGAAAAAAAATAAAGTTGAGTAACATTTACTTTTTGCTTTACAAAAAAAGTCTCTTTTATATTTTGACTTTTCGCTTGTATAAGTAGAGATTGTTAAGAAGATGACTTTCACATTTGAAACATGGGTTAAGTTTTATTACTATGAAATTGCTTGTTCTCTGCCAAAATTAATTTTCCTTTTAAACCTTGAATTTGTAAAGGAACCTTTGCTCTACCATCAGTCAAGAAAAGTATCTGTAACAAAGAAAAGTCTCTCTACAGAAAAGCATCTTTAAACTCTACAATTGTCATCCAGAAACTCTTAAGGAGTCAATGATTCTCCCCATCTAGTAGGCTTTCATTTTTAGAGTGTAATTCTAAAATATTCTTGAACTTAAAGGATAAGAGGTATCATCAAGAGTCGGCTTACCATGATCATAGGGAAATAACTAGCTGACATTACCAATACTACATATCAAAACAAGGTAATGACTCGAGATTGTATCAATCAAAAGGCAAGGTGTCTCATCAAGAGCCGTCTTGTTCATTTAAGTTACAACTAGTGAATGGCATTGTCAATTTTGGTCACCAAACCAAGACAATGGCCTTTAAGGAGTAAAATGAAAATTTTAAAGAAAAGAGAATTGTTTAGAAAAGAAAGAAAAGAATAACAAGTATATAAATATGAAATTATCTTTAAAAATTGCATTCTGTCTAGATGGGATACTTAACAATTGCTGGTTAAAAGGTAACTTTGTTGAGGCTATGGACGCCTGGTGGTAACAAAGGCTTTACCTATGACAACTAAATACATCGAAAAGCTGATTTGTGAGAGTCCCCCTATTTTTATCTTTAAAACCAAGTAATCACTGATGTAGACAAAGCAACTTTCATATTGAAAAGGATGATCAAAAGGATGATAGTTAGGTAGATTTTGTTTTTATTATTCAGAGTAATGTTACTTATCTTATATTTCATGTATTTTTATTTTATAAACTACCTTTATTTTGGAAGTTTTTAGAAATTTCAAAAAAATGTCAGAGATACCTGGTTCTTCTAGCAAATCACCAATTATTGTGTTATTCAACAACCCCCCAATTTGTTAAAATAATAGCTAATATTCTATTAATAAATGGGGACCCTTAAAAAATCCTTCCAAAAAATAAATTTTTCATTTACGCATTTCTTGTTATTTTTTGGAATAAAGAAAGATATCACGATAAAATCCTAAGAAAAAATAGCAGATGCTTGCATTTTCGCATATCACATGATCAAACGTGTCAAAAGCACTATTAACGACCAAAACTCGTGAAAAGCGGTCAAATGGGATTACCGCACTTAACCTCGAAACTATTAGGCTTTTTCATTTGAACTAAGTCCTAAGGAATTTCTTATTAAAATAAGCCCGCATCGCATGTTGCCACTTACAAAGGGCACACTCTCACAAAGTCTCTTTAACCATGCGATATGCAATATTGTGATGACATGGTCACCCTTATCACATCGCATTGGAAACCCTTAGGAAAGGTATGTCCAATTGTCAACTATGTTATAAAAAACACTCAAGTCCGTTGCACTTAAAAAGGCTTTATAAAGGAAATCCTATCGAACAAGCTGTGCTTTGAAAACAATAAAGAACATCCCACATTTCTCATCCCACAAAAACCAAAGGATTGTTAAAGCAAGCGCACACAAGAAATGCAATAATGCGATTTGCGATATTGCATCACAATCGCAAAATCAACATTTTCGCAGTTAAAAATATTGCCACCCTAATAAGTTTCTTTCTAGAATTATGATGCAAAACATTAATGAGCAATAAAGCTAGGGATAAGGAACCATTAGTGGGCATTTAGTAAGGGTTAATGGCATTTACGTTTGAAAAGTGGTTCGACGTGATACGATATCTTCTCACATGCATTTAATAAAAACTCCTTTATTGTCATCTTTTCAAAGTTATCTAGATCATTCATTCTTATGTTCATTCTTACTTGTGTCTATTTGATAGCTTCTGCTTTTCTCCATTTTCAGGAACAATCCGTAGCAAGATTCGTTGGGAGAAATGGAAAAGAGGGGAAAGGCAGCCACATCTGAAACACATGAAATGATCCCTCTATTATCTGATACTACATGCAATAGAGATGGAGGAACCTCAACATTGGAGGCCATGTATGATTTATTAGAAGAGGAGAAATGAAGACCTATGGTAACAAAGGCCACAACCAATGGTCATGCTTCCTTAGACGCCTCCTTCTTTGAGACACAATGCTCATTTCTGCACTGGATAGCTGCAAGACCGAAGATAATTACATATACATATATGGTTAAGTGGATAATTGATCAGGTGGATGTCTCAGTTAGAGAATTCAAGAATAGAAGGTAGGAGGTTATGGTATCTTTTTGACCAGACAGCCTGCGGCTTATGTACAATCTACCAGAGCCACATAATCTCTATAATAAATAGTTCCTTGAGAAATTTGCTAAGGAGAATGAAGACCCAATAGACGTCACGCAAACCTGGACAGAAAATGAAGGAAGATCAATAAGGATAAGATGGGTATGTATTCTACAACATCTATCTCTCCCCCTCATAATTTTGCAGCAGCCATTCTATGTAGAATGTTCGGCAAGCCCGATAGTACCAAATTTTTCCCAGAATGGCTACCATTAATAGGTGTAGCCGTAAATGTGACAATAATGAATTGGGCCCAAATTTTGTCTGATAATTTTGAGAAAGATATTATGGAGTATAGGAGAAAGAGGAGTATCTCTTCAAGGGTTTACCCTCCATTTTTCATGAGTGCGTATATAATGGATGCAATCTGTTTTGGCTCCAAATTTCATATCATGGGATCAAAGTGGATTGTGAAAGACCAACTTCCTATCCATATATATCATAAGAATATGTGGGAGTCTCAATTTCAACCCCATTTTTACAAAATTTGTCAAGGAGTTATGCTGTCTATCCATAAATAAGTCTACAACAGAAATGCCCCTAGGTTTTCTAGAGAAGCTGAAGTAGATATCCTACCTATAGCTAGATGGTTTTGGGAGGAGACATTTACATATAATAGAGTATTTGGGAGCATTGCTTCTCTGCATTGATTACATATTGAAGGAGGTATTATAGACTATGTGTGAATTTGCCTATTTTCCTTAGTGCAATGAATTGAAAAGATTGCAGATAACATAAACATTTAAACAATCAGAAAACACATTCATTACACATCAACACAACAAAATTTAATAAAGGAGTTCACCAGACTTCATCGCTACGTCTCTTGGTCCTTTCGCTTCCAATGTTGACCTCTTAATTATGTCTTCAAATAGTTGTTACAGGTGTGAGCTCAACAACAAAGTCTCAAACATGAAAATGGATCTCACTGATGTGTTCAACTCGAATCTTCGAGTCGAAATGAGTATACACTCGATCGTACTTGGTCACTATGACCTCTAGACCCCCTGGAATAGTTCACAACACCTTTGTCAACTTTCTCTATGTTATAATATTTATATACCATGTTTAGTTACAAACTGTGCTAATCATGGCATAATAAGTTTACATTAAAAATAGAGTATTAACCAAAGGATTGGCGGGTGCGGGGTGTACCCCGACCGTCCGGCCTTTTCCCAGCACTAATCTCAAGATCAAACAATCTGACAGCTATCGCATCCCACTCATCAACTAATCCGGATGTTTCACAACGTTGATCTATCCTATGGGATCCAAAGGTTGTCGCGCGATCTCGCTTTCCAACTAGCATGTCTGCTAATTCCCCGAAGGCATGTGAGAAAGAAGTTTCAGAATGCTACATGTCGATTGCTGGTGGGCTCTAGTATTGCAACAAGAATGCTGCAACTCCTGGGGCTTCCTTCTTTACTTTTATCAACCCGGTAGTTTGTAAAAAACTTGGAAGCGACAATGTTGTATGCACAAGTACTAGCTCTTATTGCAGGCTGTCACTTGATCAGCTGGCGCAAGTTTGCTAGGAGCTTAAGCCAACTTCTATGAGTTCTCAGAAGAAGCTTTTAACTGTGATGAAAGGAAACTAACTCTACAGGGGCTATTCTACTTGCAGAAAGAGAAGGAAAACTGAAATGAAACGCAAACCCTAGCAAACCCTAGTTTACCCACTAAGCTTACTTTTGCAAGAAAAGAGATGGAAACTAATGAAGTGAGTGCCATTTACTACTGAAAATGCAAATTGCATTTATTCAAGCTACTTCTGAAAAGAAATGGGAAGAAATCATCTTTTTGCACTTTTGAGTGTTTTTATGTGGAATTATTATGCTTGTGATTTATTTGATTGTGACTGTGCAGAGGTTTGGTGGAAAAGGAAAATGGAGTTGGCTTTTGCAGAGGGTGAGGAAGGTGTGGAGAGGTCCTAAAAAGCCCCTAGTACCCTTCTTAAGACTTTCGTTGCGATTAGACTTTGAAAAATCACTCACAGGAAATTCTACAAGATGCTGCAAGGGATCTACAAGAGGATCTATAGGAGGCCGAAAGCTGTTTTTAGGGTTTTGAAGGAGGAAGGATGTTCGGAAAAGGGAAATTAAGGCTATATGAAGGTGTTTAGGTTCCTAAAAATTGTCAAGGAAGATCAGAGATGAACGTGATGGTTAGATTTGTTCAAATGGCAAGAAGGCAACTTTATGAAAAAAATGCAGAAATTAGGGAAAATTGGTGAAATGTGGCAAATGAGCTTGGGAATCTATGAGGAGTGATCTGGTGCTGGATGTTTTATGGAGGAATGATGAGCTGGGGTGTCCTGCAAGAGATCTGCACATTTACTTATCAAAACCGACTAAAGAAAGAACTAAAAAATAGAGTTTTGTCTAGCTTGACCTAATTTCTGACCTACAGCTAGAAAAATGCTGAACAGTACCTTATTAACAGAAAAGCATGCGAGAGAACTATGGAAAAAAGGACATGAAATGATCTAAGCAATTGAATCTGAACCAATATCAACTTTTCCAAATCAAAGTGTCACACTAGCAGTTGCATGGAAGAGCAAAAAACTGTGTTTTTGGTGGCAGCAGTAGTGCCTTGACCTCAAATCATAGTCCCAGGAAGGGAGAAAGGAGATCAAGAACTACTGTTGGCTTTTTTGAATCCTTTTTTGTCACTGCAGTAACTTACTTAAGTAACTCGAAACAAAACAACTATACTAACCATCAAAATAAACCTAATCTAATGGAGTAAAATGAATCTATGCATTAAAATTAACTCACGAATAGAAGCAAAAACATATAAGTACACAAAGGAGGTGCTCGGTAGCTTGGATTGGGCCCTAACCCAAGAGATTTAGCCCTCTGAAAGAGATCAATGTTGGCTCAAAACTTGTTTCATCTTCATTATCAAAAATGGCAGTTACATCACATAAACTGTTCTAAAAAAGAGCTCGAAAATGAGCTGAGCACAATGCTACACAAAAGTGTGAAAATATACTAATAACTGGCTAAACTATTGAGGCTCTAAGCCTTCTTATTATACAAATGGGGACTTCCAATAGTCCTCCTAAAATCAAGGAACTCGACTTCTTAGAATTGAAGGTAAACAACAGTCTTACTTGACTTGCTCGACTGCCCCTTGGAATCATCAATGTGGCCCTTTGTGCTCCAAGTTGCTGATGGAGGATTCAAGGAAATGGGTCTTTAATGAAGTAGACACCCCCCTATAAGTCCTCTTCCCTATTTTCCTTGAGTTTGGCTGCCGTTTGCTTATTAATTCCTTGTCTTTGTCCAGAATTGTCCAAAAAATCTGCATAAAACACTCATTAGACTACATGGCAAAGTGACTAACCCAATTCACTCTATTAGCATAAATATATTCAAAAACATGAAAAAAACTAATGATAATGGTGGATTAAGTTGAAATAAGAGGTAGAATGAGCCCATATAGTTACCCATTTCTGGGGCTCAACATCACCCCCTTGCTGAATGGGTTGCTCATCCTCTGAGCAACTAATCTAGCTCTTCATCTTTAATAGCCCTGAAAGACTCCCTAACATCCCAAGCCTTTGATGTGATGTCTTCCTCTCTATCATGGAAACCTACTTTCCTGTCCACTTCTTCCCATTGTTTATATTCTTCCTCCTCCTTAACTCCTTCCAACAATCCTAGCAGTAGTGGAGGAATGAGTTTAAGCCCAATCTAGTTGTCCTTCAAATTTTGGATTGAGTGCTTATATAGGGGCAGTCTCCTCATGGATTCCCTCATCTTGTTTGGGGAGTGACACTCCCTGATCCTTAGGCTATGTGGCAATGTATTCCACCTTCTCATGTAGGTATGAATGCAGTCATCACCAAAAAATATCTCCATATCCTCGAAATGAGCAATAGCCTGTGCTTGCTTGTCAACATAGTCAAGGAGAACTTGAGGATTAATTGCAAGGTGTTAGTGGGCATAGATGAGGGCTAAGGGTTCTGTTGGTTCGACTCTAATCATCAGGGGTCACTCAGCTCTTTTGTCATCATTTTCTGAATTTCTGTTGCTCTCTTCTCTTCATGGCTCATTCAAGAAGCCATAGCCATTGACTGCAAATATCTTAATGCAACATTTGGATCCCATAAATTCATGTCAGTGAGTTCCATGTTGTGTAGGTAAAATTCTGCTAGCTTTACTTTATCCTCAGCTGAGTTGTGATCACATAAATGCATAAATTGGCCATAATCTTGAAATGGTATTGTGCCCCTTTGGGCCAATGTTTTAATCTGAAATTGGAGCCACTGGTCTTTGAGGTATAGTGCATATGATTTGGCTAGCTACCTGCACTGCAATGGCTCCATTGCTTAGCTGGCCATGCAGGCTAACTGGGCTTCCTTTTCCTGTAGCTGCCTTTTCAAAATTTGCACTTCAGTTGCTGACTGGGATTCTTTTTCTTGCTGTTGTTTCATCCGTGTCTCACTATCTGTCTGTGGTTCTTCTTGTTGTTGTTGTCTCTCTGCTGCTTCAATATCTGCCTTGGGTCCCTCTTTCTGTTACTGTCCTCTTAGAGTTGATAGCTCATTTCCTCCTTGAGATTCCCTTTCTTGTAGCTGCTTTTTCAACAATTCATTGTCTTCCTGCAGTTGAGCTCTTTTGATGCTCTCGGTATGCCTTACCATGCTCAATTATCTGCTCATATCTCTCAACTTGTTTTCCATGTGTCCTATGTCTTCGACCCCTTTGGATTTTGCAATCTGCACCCAGGTATGGGTCTTGACTCTTTCTTTTTCCAATTCAAAGAAAAGAAGCACTGCAAATTTTTGTGGGATGATCTTCCCACCCTCTAGAAGATTGTAATAGGAGCCTAAGTTAGGTTGAGGTCTAGGCTCTAGTATTTCTTTTGCCTTACCTTCCCCTTGGGACTATTCTTCTGCTTTCTTTTCCAGTTTCTCGGTTTCTTTGAGCTTAGCAAATGTCTCCTGTAGAGAGGTTTGTGCCTCCTATAGGACTGCTTTAGAGTCCATTAATTTGATCCTTTCCTTCGAGGTGGATGTTTTAGGACTCACTCTCTTGTAGGTGATGGAGATTTTGGAGGGAGATTCCTCCTTTGTCGCAGTAGGTGCATCCTCAATGATAATAAGTTCTTTCGAAGGTGGCTGGGGCTTGCCCACCTTGATTCTGGTGCTCCTCCTAGCTTTGAAATACATAGATGTCTGTCTTTTTTTTCCCTTTTTGCTTAGTTGGAGTGCTAAGTGCAGCAAGAACAACTGCTGCTTCTCTTGCTAGTGTCTCAGGAGACACTTCTTCTTGCTATTTTTCTTCTTCATCCTCTATATTTTTTCCTGTGTCTACTATTTTAGATTTTGTTTTTGCTGTCTCTGGTGGTGTTTTCTGCTTTTCTTGTTGAGTTTTTGCCTTTCCTGTGGCAGTCTTTTTCTGAGCTGTCTTGGGCTTCTTCTTCTCAGCTTTTGTTCTCTTCCTCTTTTCTACTTTTGATGTTGTTTTCTTCTCTTCTCTTTGTTTTTCCTCTTTTTCTTCTTCTACTTGAATTTTTTGTGTTTTCTTATGGATTTCATTCTCAAGTTCCTCTTTCTGCTCCTGCTCTTCACTGCCAGATGGACTAAGGTCATCTGTGAGAGTTTTTATGTCATCTTCCCTAGTCATGTTCCTGAAAATTTCCCAAGCTATAGGGATTGTGTACGTGTGGAGGGCATCCTCTACCAGTAATTTAATGAGCCCATGGTCGGCCAGTTGGTATGGAACCCCTGCATTCAATTTGGTACCACACTCTATCAAAGGCTGGAGGAGAAAATATGGCAGACGAGTTTTCTAGATGCAGGTAGGTCCATTCCATATCTTAGTTTATGCAATAATATGAAATGATAACCATAGACTATACTGTATCTCCCTTTACGGGAGATATATTTCATGATCTGGTAGCTGACCTCACCCGATGGATGAGGTATACTTGTCCTTTTGATCCCATTCTTGTCCTCTACAAGATGTTCATCAGGTTCGAAAAATGTCGTTTTAGCAACCTGTCCTAGTGGTTTTTCTTCTTTGCTCCAGGGGAGCCCAAGTGGAAGACCTGTGATTTCGCTGATAAATTCTGGTGTAAGCTCTATGGTTAGGCCCCTGAAACTGATTGTAGCATGGATTTTTTAATGGGGTCTTAAAGACATTAAAAATTCCTCTGTCACTTCCTCATCATACCTATGAATTATCTCAAAGAAGGGCATCCAATTTGCCCTGGTAAAGAGGGGTACCACTTTTGGGTGTTCATGCAATTTGGTGGAGTTCAAAGGCTTCTTTCTCATAAATCCCCTTGTCATGATGTTTAGTGCCTGCTGGAAATTCTCAAGTGAGGAGGAAGGCAACAATTTTTCAAAATCGAAAATAGAGGGGCACCTGAGATTTTTCTTTAGAACCAAAGGGAGTTGTTCGTGTTTCTTCTTTTTAATCAAAAAAACAAATTGTAATTTTCCTACCCTTCAAACCCTATTCTCAACCTAAATTTACTTCTCGGGCTTTCTGAGGAAATCAATATTTCGACAAAACATAGAGTATATAAAACAATGTTTTTTCTTTCTCACAAAATAGACAGACTTCCCAATGCAAATTCACTTTTTCAGGCTTGGTTTTCTATGGTTGCATCTCTTCTTTACAGGTGAATACGGGGAAGAAAAAGATAGACTTTTAGTGTAGAGAGTAAAATGGAGAGACTGTATATAATTCAGAAAAACACAGGTAGCCTTTTGTTTCCACTTTTCCTTCCTTTTTCAACCCCATGCTTTGCTTCAAATCCCACCATATTTCGTAGATATATCACATGCATAGTGGGTTTCTGAGCCTACCTTTTTTTCAAGCTTGAATTTGGCAAAATTTTTGAATTTTCCGTCTGCAGAGCTGCTCTCTAGCCTTCCTGTAGAAAGGCTCCTATAGACTGTGTTTCTGCTCCTGTAGAGTGCGATAATGCTCCTGTAGAGCCCAATAAACGGAAGGGTTTTGAAAACTAGCAGAGAGTGACTGCTTCGATGTTCTGTAGGTGGTAGGTGAGTTGTGCTAGTCGAGAACTTGTCGATGCAAATGAAAACAAAAGGTGGTGGAGGCTTCTACTGTAGCGTACTTAAGCTTATGGCGTGATTTGCGGTGACGAGGTGAGGTGGCAGGAAGGGTATGTTATCCCCATTCAGACCGTTGGTCCCTACTCCAGTGCCATTATGGTATTTCATGTCATCTTCCCACCATCACTTCCATCATTCCTATTATATGCCGCCACCACTATCAAATCTGAGTTTTTTCCTTCCCGAGTTGACGGACCACACATGCTGACTGCACCTTCTGAACGCAGTTTGAATTGGATGAGGCTTGGTTGAACTAGACAAAGGTGGCCAGTTAGCTGGCCATCAATTTTGTTTAATCGAGACCATCTCAATGGTTCATGCAGTTTCTAAATAGTATTCATGCAACAGAGGAACGGGTTTAGCCACTTACCTGTTAGTCGCTACCATGCTCTACATGCTTAGACTTTGGCACTTTTTTTTTATATTGATGCTGCTGTTGGTGCTCGTGGCCTCTGAACTGTTGGCTTGGCTACCTTATTGTGGTGATTTTCAATCAGGAATTGCTCCTTGCACGTTGCATACATCTTAGCTGCACTGACCCTGCCTCTGGAGCTTTCTTTTTTAAAGGGATCAACTATTACAAGAATCATGTAGGATTTCCTATAGCTGCTTCTCCCTCTAAAATTTCTGGTTGATGCTTGAGAAGGGATTGAAGAGACAACTGAGGAAGGTGCTAAAGGAAAAGAAAACCAGCTAGAATGCATCAGGTAAGAAACAAGTGAAGAATGCTGCTATTTTATTCATCATTTTTTTCTTAGCTACTTCTCCCTCTAAAATTTTTGGCTGATGCTTGAGCAGGGATTGAAGAGACAACTGAGGAAGGTGCTGAAGGAAAAGAAAAGTAGTTAGAATGCATCAGGTAAGAAACAAGTAAAGAATGCTACTCTTTTATTCATCATTTTTTTCTTTTGTTTAAAAAAACAAAAGAAATAAAATTTCTGTGTTTTCTGTGTAGGGAAAAAAAAGCGAGTGGAAATGTGGTGGTTTAGGGATGGAATGGAGAGTTAGGAGGATGAATGGTGGTTGGGAGGTCCACAGGCCTTCTGGACAAATTTCTAGCCCTCGAAGTCTTTTCTAAACTTGATTTTGAGCTCTTTGTGGTTTCTACAAGAGCCTCTTGTAGAATGCACAAAGTCTCTTGTAGGATGCAAAATTTCTAGAACAAGTGAGACTAAGGCCCGGGGAAAGACAATGGCGATGTAGAAATGAGCTATCAAGGGTGTATGCAGCTTAGCCATGTCCTTTCTCTTCTGTGACCCCCTACAATCTGCAATGCATTCAAAAGAAGTTAGTTAGTTTTTTTTTTTTTTCTCTATTTTCTTTCCATCATCTCTTTTTTTGAGACCGTTGGGGCACCTCCAGGAGGTTTTCGCCCTCATTGCCTGCCCTGGGCACCTCCAGGAGGTTTTTGCCCTCATTGCCTGCCCTGGGCACCTCCAGGAGGTTTTCACCTAGGGATTTTTTTCTCTCTTTTTTGTTTGTTTGTTTAGAGTGTGGGTGGAGTGGAGGCAGAGACCTGCTCCACTACCAACACTATTTTACTCAGATTCTCAATGAATTCCTACTTGGAAAGGGGCTTCCTATAGATCTTCAACCTATGCCCATTGACGAGCATGGGGATGGCTTCTTCATCGATGGTCCAGAATAGAACTTAATCATTATCATTGCATTTTTCTACTGTGTATAGTCCCAACCATCTTGTCCTCAGTCTGCCCTTGAAATCTTTATATCTTGAGTCATACAACAACGCCCAATCTCCTTCCTAGAATTGTTTTTCTTTGAGGTGTCTGTCATGCCATATTTTCCTTTGAAGTTGGGTTACCTCTGAGTGAATAAGGGTCTGGAATCTCTGTTCAACCAATCCATTTAGCTGAAGTAACCTTTCCTTTTGTGCATGGTTGAGATCTAGGTCCAGCTGAGCTACCATCCTTAATGTGTTATATTCAAATTCTATTGATAGCAAAGCCTTCTTCCCGTAGACCAGCTCATAGGGTGTTAACCCAGTGGTGGTTTTCCATGTGGTGTTATAGGCCCAGGTGGCCTCAACCAATTGATCTGCCAAATTTTTCCTGCTTCTCACTACCTTGGTCAAAATACCTTCCAAAGCTTTGTTAGTGACTTCCACCTGTCCATTTGCTTGTGGATGATAAGTGGTGGAAATCCTGTGCTTAATTTTGTGATGTGTGAGCAGATATTCAATCAGAATGGAGGTAAACTGACTCCCTTGATCTGTGACTAATTCTCTTGGATAGCCAAACTTGTAGAAGATATTTTCTCTCAAAAACTCAGCTTCTTTTTCTTTTGTTTCTGCCTTGATCACCTTTGTTTCTGCCCATTTTGTCAGATAATTAGTGCACACAATGATGTAAGATTTCTGTTTTGAAGGAGGGTTGATAGGACCCAAAAAGTCCATGCCCCACTTCTCAAATGGCTCGAAAGTCACTTGAGGTTGCAAGGGCATCTCATCCCTTGGAGTAGGTTTCCCTATCCTTTAACACCGGCCACATTGGCTAATATATCTTCTGACATCTTGATGAAGTGTAGGCCAATAGTAACCTGCTTGTAGAATTTTGAAGGCAGTCCTCTTTGCTGCAAAATGGCCACCACAAGGCCCATCTTGACAAGTTAGGAGAATGTCAAAACCTTCCTCCTCCCTGACATATCGCCTCAAAATCTGATCTGGGCCAAGTTTGAAGAGATTGCCCCCAATCCAGGTGAATGGGGCACTTTTCCTCACGATCTTGCTTTTCTCTTTTGAGGATAGGTGTGGCAGAAAATGTGCTGAAACCAAGTAATTTTCTATATCAGCAAACCATGGAGAGAGTACCAAGATAGCAAGTAGGTGTTCATCTGGCATTTGATCATCCACCATTCCTTCTTGACCTGTAGGCAGATCTAATCTAGACAGAAAATCAGCAACAACTTTTTCCTTACCCGCCTTATCAACAATGGTTAAATCAAATTGCTGCAATAAAAGTAGCCATCTAATAATACGAGCATTTACATCTGCTTTATTCATCAAATACCTAATTGCAACATGATCACTGTGTACAAATGTTTGATAGCCGATGATGTAGTGTCTGAACTTATTTAGGGAATGGACTACAACTAGGAGCTCTTTTTCGATTACAGCGTAATTTAATTATGCCTTGGACAAGTTTTTACTTACAAAATATATGGCATAAGGCTACTTCTAATCAACTTGCCCTAAGGCTACTCCTATTGCTTTGTTCGAGGCATTTGTATGAATGTGGAAAGGTAGGGCCCAATTTGGACCTCTCAAGATTGGGGCAGTTACCAATTTACCTTTCAAGGTGTCCAGAGCCTCTTGACAGTTGTCAGTCCATATGAACTCAACATCTTTTCTCAAAAGACCAAACAATGGAGAGGCTAGCTTACTAAAATCTTTTATGTGTCTTCTATAGTACCTTGCTAATCCTAGGAAAATGCGAACATCTCTTACCTTTTGAGGAGGTGGGACCCTTTGGATGATGGAAATCTTGTTGGGATCCACTTGTAATCCTTGCTAAGAAATTGTATGACCTAGCACAGTTCCTTCAGTCATCAGGAATTTGCATTTTTCAGGATTAAGGGATAGGGTCATTTCAATGCGCTTAGCTAAAACTTTTCCCAGGTTAGTCACAACTTCTTGGAAGTTAGAACCATAAGGGGTAAAGTCATCCATATAGATTTTCACTGAATCATGAACCAGTTTAGCAAATATGCTTAGTGTTACTCTTTGGAAGGTGGCGGGAGCATTGCACAACCCAAAAGGAAGGACCCGGTATGCAAAAGTACCCCAAGGACAAGTAAAAGTGGTCTTATCTTGGTCTTCCGGGCTGATTTGGATTTGGTTGTACCCGCTAAACCCATCTAGGAAGGAGAAGAAATTCTTCCCTGCCAGGCCATCTAGCACTTGATCTATGAAAGGCAAAGGGAAATGGTTCTTCTTGGTGGCCTTGTTTAGTTCCAGATAATCTACACAGATTCTCCACTTCTCGTTTTTCTTTGGCACTAGCACCAAAGGAGAAATCCATTCGTTGTCAGAGATGGGGTAGATGAATCCTGCATCAAAAATTTTTTGCAGTTCTTCTTTGACAATGTCTTTAAGGGTTGGATTCATCCTCCCTTGAGGCTGCCTGACTGGTTTACAATCTTCTTTAATGTAAATGTGATGAGTATAGACTGAAGAGTGGACTCCCTTCATCTCCTTATAGCTCCAAGCAAAAGCATCTAAGTGGTCTTTCAAAAAGTTACACAGTTATTTCTCCAGAGAGGTGGATAGGGATGAGTTGATCTTCAAGGTTCTTTCTAGGCCGAATTCCACATTCTTAACTTGGAGAGAGATTGGATCAGCCATACATAGAACAACTGCAGGATTGACCTGGGTTTCTTCCACCAACTCTTCTAATGGCAACACACTGGGGGGTGGATTCTGAATCAAGTTTTCAATAAGATCATCCTCAGTTTGTGGGCCCCCCATGGTAGCCTCTACAGTACACAATGGTGCAGAAAATACTTCATCCTCATCTTCCTCCTCCAACCAGAGAGGTAAATCATGTTTAAACAGAGGTTGGGCAGGAGGATATAGGACTAGCTACTTGGACATATGCCCGTTCTTAATTGTCATGTTCCCAGCTCGACAACTGAAGTAGGCATTTGCAGTAGCCAACCAAGGTCTTCCGAGGATGAGAGGATACACAATGAGCTTTTCCTTTGGTTGGAGAACCAGGAAATCAGCAGGGTACTCCCAGGAATCAATAGAGACCATTACATCTTCCACAATCCCCTCAAGGGTCACGGTGGAACGGTCTGCTAATTGCAGTAATGTTGTGGTCTTTCTCAGGGAACCCTGAAGGTTGAGCTTGAGCATAGTGTCCTTGGTCATCACATTAATGGCAGTCCCTAGATCAATCAAGGTATGGGGGATTACGGTGCCATTGATGTGGACATCGACTACAGGACTCCCAGGGTCTAGATATTTCAGACATATTACCTGCCCCAACATCAAGTTGGACAATTGTCCTATGACATTAATAGTTGGAGCATCTCTCTTGCGGCTGCCTAGGTGCCTAAAGAACTTCTCCTTGATCATCTTTTTGTATATAAGCACATCTTTTATGGCTTGGAGAAGTGGTATCTTTACACATAGCTATTTTAATTCTCCCAGAAGTTCAGTTTCTTCTGGGGTCGGTTGTGTGGTTCCAGTTAGTCTCTGAGGAAAGGGTGGAATGACTTTTGGTTCACTTCACTGTTTTTCTCCCTCATCCTCCTTAGGAGGAGGTGGCTATCTGGGAGAACCTTCCCAAATCGTAGGTTAATCTCCTGAATTTCCACAGCATAGCTTCGACATGATGTTTCTCCACTATATACTTGCTGGGCCTGTCTGTTATTGGGGTTCGAATTCGGTTGAGAAGGTATTTGGGGTTTTCTTGGTGGAGGAGGAGGAAATGGTTGTGGTTGAGCACGTGGTGGAGGCAAAAGAGCGGGAGGAGAGTTGTACTGGGGCCTCCACCCCTGATGAGGTGCATTCCACTGAGGATGTGGCTAAGCATACGAGTGAAACAAATGAGCAACTCGAGGAGCATGGTAAAGAGATGGATATGACCAAGGAGGGGGTGTGGACCAGGAAGGATGAGGAGGGGGGCCCCAAGAAGGCATGGAAGTGGCTTGATTGGAGTTGTAATAGGTCTAGGATGTCCCTTGCATTCCTTGCTGGTAAGGTCTGGGTCCATGTGGCCTCCTTTGGTTCATGAAATAGAGTGGTTCAGTGGCTCCTTCGGCCCCCTGATATGCAGCTTTAATTCTGGGAAAGGAAGGGCATTGATTCATAGGATGGTCTTCTTCACAGACTAAAGACACTTCTATAGAGTGCAATGGGCATTCATTCCTAGCATGCTTTCTAGTGCACTTGGGACAAAATATGGCCAAAGCTCTCTCGACTTCCTCTTATTTCCTTTTGATATGCAAGGTATCCACTTGCATGGCAAGAGTCTACCTCATCTCACTATTGAAATCTTCTAGCCAAATCTCAAGTTTGTTTCTAAGGGATGAACTGAAGGAGGGTGTACTGGCTAAAGGTTGACTTCCCTACCTCTCTTTCTAGCTGACCTAGAATGGTTTCTAAACATAGTCTTTATGTCATCATAAGGTAGTTGGTAGATGTATCCCCCAACCAACAAATGGAGGGTATCTAGAAGGTCTTCAGGGACTCCTCTGAGCAGGAACAACTTTAGAGATTCAGGGTCAAGTGTCGACCTGGCCCTTTTATAAATGAGTTAAAAAACCTCTCTTCATAGTCTTCTAAAGATTCATCACTTCACATGGTCATTCGAAATATTTCTTCCTTGGTATCCTTTGACCTACAGTAGTCTCGGTATTTGTTGTTAAAGGCTTGCTGCATCTGAGCCAAAGTTGTGATACTATTTCCAGGTAACCCCATGAACTAGTGCAATGCTGCATCCTTAACGGTAGAAGGAAACAATTTCAAATTATGGTTGTCTTTTGCATAGTCATAGGTTCGACAGAGAACAAAAAATTCAAACAAGAACGTATCGGGATCTTCAGTAGTCAATCCATGGAAGTGAGATAAGGCTGAAGGACTTATTTTTTTCATTTTTGTGTCCCCATTGGTCTCTTAGATAGGAAAGGCACCTTCTATTCTTTCCCCATTTCCTCTAATGTTTATGTTTTCTGCCATGGTCTCAATAGGAATGGTTTCTTGCTCTTCCTCTGTTATAAGATCTTTGTATATCTCTGGAGGTTCACCTATAGGTTCTTCTGGATCACTGCCACCAAAGAAGAGAGAAGGGTGACTTAATGATGTGGTGGGGGTGTTGGGTAGGAATTTCCTGAATTGTCTCTGTTCCTACGAGGCATGAAAGTAAATCTCTTTTTGGGTAATTTTTGTTTTTTTTCTCTTCTTGTACCTGAAATATTGAAATGGATTGAACAAAAAATTACAACTAACTAAAATGGACTTGCTGAAATGGCAATTGCAGAATTGAAATGAAAGCAAGAAATAACTAATCTACTCTTGTTGAAAGGAAATTGCAGAATGGAAATGAAAGCAGGAAATGCCTAATCTACATTTGCTGAAATGGAAATTGGAGAATTGAAATGAAAACAAGAAATGACTAATCTAATTTTGCTGAAAGGAAATTGCAGAATTGAAATTGGAGAATTGAAATGAGACAAATACTCTACTTTTGCTGAAATAAACCACTTAGCAGAATGTTGCAGTAGAAAATAGAAGAGAAGCAGTAATCACAAAATACTTTGACGCTTCCCCGCCAATGACACCAAAAAGAATGGTGGGCTCCAGTATTGTAGCAAGAATGCTGCAACTCCTGGGGCTTCCTTCTTTACTTTTATCAACCCGGTAGTTCGTAACAAACTTGGAAGCGACGGTGCTATATGCACGAGTACTAGCTCTTACTGCAGGCTGTCACTTGATCAGATGGCGCAAGTTCGCTAGGAGCTTAAGCCAACCTCTATGAGTTCTCAGAATAAGCTTTTAACTATGATGAAAGGAAACTAACTCTACAGGGGCTATTCTACTTGCAGAAAGAGAAGGAAAACTAAAATGAAACACAAACCCTAGCAAACCCTACTTTTGCAAGAAAAGAGATGGAAACTAATGAAGTGAGTGCCATTAACTACTGAAAAGGTAAATTGCATTTATTCAAGCTACTTCTGAAAAGAAATGGGAAGAAATCATCTTTTTGTACATTTGAGTGTTTTTATGTGGAATTATTATGCTTGTGATTTATCTAGTTGTGATTGTGCAGAGTTTTGGTGGCAAAGGAAGATGGAGTTGGCTTTTTCAGAGGGTGAGGAAGGTGTGGAGATGTCCTAAGAAGCCCCTAGTACCCTTCTGAAGACTTTCATTGAGATCAAACTTTGAAAAATCACTCACAAGAAATTCTACAGGAGGCTGCAAGGGATCTACAGGAGGTTCTATAGGAGTATCTACAGGAGGAGGCCGAAAGCTGTTTTTAGGGTTTTGAAGGAGGAAGAATGTTGGGAAAAGAGAAATGAAGGTTGGATGAAGGTGTTGAGGTGTCTAAAACTTGTCAAGGAAGATCAGGGATGAACGTGATGGTTGGATTTGTTCAAATGGCAAGAAGGCAACTTTATGAAGAAAATGCAGAAATTAGGGCAGATTGGAAAAATGTGGCGAATGAGCTGGGAAATATACGAGGAGTGAGCTGGTGCTGGCTATTTTATGGAGGAATGATGAGATGGGGTGTCCTCCAAGAGATCTGCACATTTACTTATCGAAACCAACCAAAGAAAGAACTGAAAAACAGAGTTTTG
The DNA here is from genome assembly GCA_000404065.3 of Pinus taeda. Taxonomy (NCBI): domain Eukaryota; kingdom Viridiplantae; phylum Streptophyta; class Pinopsida; order Pinales; family Pinaceae; genus Pinus; species Pinus taeda. Next base: position 115,494 of record APFE030489969.1, read on the forward strand.
TCTAGCTTGGCCTAATTTTTGACCTACAATCAGAAAAATGCTTAACAGTACCTTATGAACAGAAAATAATTTGAGATAACTATTGCAAAAAGGAAATGAAATGATCTAAGAAATTTAATTTGAATCAATATCAACTTTTCCAAATCAAAGTATCACACTAGCAGTTGCATGGAAGAGCAAAAAACTGTGTTTTTGGTGGCAGCAATAGTGCCTCGATCTCAAATCATAGTCCCAGGAAGGGAGAAAGGAGATAAAGACCTACTCTTGGCCTTTTTGAATCCTTTTCTATCACTGTAGCAACTTACTTAAGTAACTTGAAACAAAACAACTATACTAACCATCAAAAGCAACCTAATCTAATGAAGTAAAATGAATCTATGTAATAGAAATTAACTCATGAATAGAAGCAAACATATAAGTACACAAAGGAGGTGTTGGGAAGCTTGGGTTGGGCCCTAACCCAAGAGCTTTAGCGCTCTGAAAGAGATTAGTGCTGGCTCAAAACCTGTTTCATCTTCATTATAAAAAATGGCAGTTACATCACATAAACTATTCTCTAAAAGAGCTCGAAAATGATCTGAGCACAATGCTGCACAAAAGTGCGAAAATATACTAATAACTAGCTAACCTACTGAGGATCTAAGCCTTCTTATTTATACAAATGGGGACTTCCAATAGTCCTCCTAAAATCAAGGAACTCGACTTCTTGGAACTGAAGGTAAACAATAATCCTACTTGACTTGCTCGACTGCCCCTTGGAATCATCAATGTGGCCCTTTGTGCTCCGAGTTGCTGATGGAGGATTCGAGGAAAGGGGTATTTAATGAAGTAGACACCCCCCTACAAGTCCTCTTCCCTATTTTCCTCGAGTTTGGCTGCCATTTCCTCATTAATTCCTTGTCTTTGTCCAAAATTGTCTAAAAAATTTGCATAAAACACTCATTAGACTACATGGCAAAGTGACTAACCCAATTCACTCTATTAGCATAAATATATTGAAAAACATGCAATAAAATAATGAGAATGGTGGATTAAGTTGAAATAAGAGGCAGAATGAGCCCATATAATTACCCATTTCTGGGGCTCATCAACCGTTGAGTGGAATCGCGTAGATTTATGAGAAATCGTTTCCTGCGTTGAAGGAATGTGATAAATCACTTACTACTTCCCTACTGGAACTCAAATGAGTTTAATTTCTTTTGCATAATTTCATCATGTATCCTTTCCAGGATAACCTACTTGCATGTTTCGACGTGATATGCGTCGATCTCCTTTGATTGGACGATCTCCGCTCTTGTTTACTGATCCCATCGCCTGTGGTATGAACCAATCACAAACTGCCACATCACGTTATGCGCTGACATCATCAAGAAACCGTGACTCTTTCCCAGGTTGCCACATTTCCTGCTGACGTAGGCATTGACTTTTTGTCCTAAATATTTAATTGGCTCTAATTTCTTCATCCGAACTCAGATTTACACACTGTTTGCACCGTTGGCTTTGTATTAACAAGCACTTCAACATGATTCCACTTTCACCTATATTTGAAGACTTTTGATCTGGAGGCTTTACTGAATCCATTTTGGATCACTCCTCCCCACTAGAAGCTTTTGGTCCACCAAAAGTTGGTTTAGCTATCAAGTAAGTGAGGATAAAGTTCCTTCACTTTTCCAATCTCTATCCATCATGCTTTACTTGGATTTTTACCTTTAAGTCCAACTCGAAGATACTCAATGTTCCCCCGTTGTGAAGTTCTTATCCTCCTGTAACTCATTGAGATACTTAGGCAATATATCCTCAATGGAAGGTAGCTAACCTTGCTCTTCGGGATCTTCAACCAGTGAAGGTTCATACAACCACAATTTTTCAACATTTATGACTGAATATATTTGCATATAAGCTGGTAGGTCTAGGTGGAAATAATTTTCACCAATTTTATCAAGTATTTTGAAAGGACTATATCTAATTGGTTTCAAATTTTTACCTTCCCCTTGCAGTCTTTCTTTGTTGATGTACAACTAGACTTGATCACCAACTTGAAAACTATGCTCAACTTGATTCTTGTCATGTCGCGCCTTATACTTTACTTGGCTTCTTTCCAGCTGTTCCTGTACTTCCTGGTGAATTTCCTAGATTTGTTCAATGAACTTGGTTGCGTTGTCCAGATCATTGTGTCCATCAATTGCTATGTCTTTACCAAGGACAAAATCCAAAGGAGACTTTGGTATAAAACCAAAACGAGTCTCAGAAGGAGATCTCTGAGTAGAAGAATGTTTTGCATGGTTGTAAGCATGTTTCACATAACAAAAATTCTCATCCAAAAGTTTGGGATGCTTGCTGCAATATCCTCGAAGCAACTATATTACTATCCTATTGACCACTTCTATTTGACCATTTGTTTGTGGATGAAATGTTGTCCTATTCTTTAACTTTGTGTTCATTAACTCCCATAGAGTTGACCAAAATTTCGCAAAAAATCGAGAATCTCGATTAGATACAATAGAAGTGGGTAACCCAAAATGAACCCATACATTTTGAAAGAACAACTTTGCAGTTTGTTCAGTTGTGACCTGTTTATTACATGGTACCAAAATACACATCTTATTGAACCTATCCATAATTACATACAAATAATCATGACCCTTTCTAGACTTTGGCAATCCCCCAACAAAATCCATTGAAATACTTTCCCAAGGACGAGAAGGAATGGGAAGTGGAGTATACAAGCCTAATTTTCTATTACTTGGCTTGCTTGTAGCACACATAGTACATCCTTTAATATATCTAGAAATTGTCTCATTCTTTCATGGACAATAACAGAACCTTTGTAATCGTGAAACTGTTTTTCTTACACCAAAATGACCTGATATGAGAGAAGTATGTGCTTGTCGAATTATGTTAACTCTTTCAGTTTGTGGAATGCATAACTTTCCCAAATGATATAAGAGTTTGTCTTTTATGTAATAATCCAATTCTTCTACCTACTTGCCATGACTTAAAGTTGCATATACATCCTTAAAATATGTGTCTTGAGCATATTATCCAATGTAACTTTCATGAATTACTGAATTATGCTTAAGTATTGTGGATGCATTTATAATTGGTCTTGATAACATGTCTACAACCTTATTATGTATGCCCTTCTTATATCTGATAACAAGATGAAATTGCTGTAGAAAACCCATCCACCTGTAATGTCTTGATTGTTGCAATTTAGTTTGTGAGTGTAAATATTGAAGTGGTTGATGATTGTTTCTTTACCCATTATGTAATGTTTCCACTTTTTAACACTCTGAACTAATGCATACAATTCTTTATCATATGTAGGATAATTAACTACTGCTGATGTAAATGTCTCAGAATGAAAGAATATAGGCTTCCTGTGCTGCATCAACACTGCACCCATGGCATATTCACTTGCATCTATCTCGATCTCAAATGGATGCTAAAGATATGGCAATGCTAGTACTGGCGTTGTACTGATCCTTTCTTTCAATGTGTCTAAGGGTTTCTGTTGTTTACCTCCCCACTGAAACACCTGTTTCACACTTGTCAAAGCATGTAAAGGAGTTTTAATCAAAGAAAAGTTAGCAATAAAATTTCTCCAATATTGTGCTGCCCCTAAGAACTACTTCTATAGCAGTATTGGGTTTAGGCCAGTTTACAATGACTTCAATCTTAGAGGGATCTATCTTCAATTCACCACCCCCTACAATATAACCCAAATAATTCAAAGATGTTCTGCCAAATTCACCTTTTGACAGTTTCACATAGATATTTTCTCTTTTTAAAACATCTAAAATCTGCTTTACATGATTTACATGTTCATTCCATGTCCTACTAAAAAAAATAATATCATCTAAATAGACTATTACAAAATCGTCAATAAATGGTCTAAATACATCATTCATGACTTGCATAAACGTAGCAGGAGTGTTAGTTAATCCAAAAGGCATAACCAACCATTCATAAAGTCCTTGCTTCATCTTTAAAGTAGTTTTCCATACATCCCATTCTGCAACTCTGATCTGATGGTAGCCGGTTCGCAAGTCCAATTTAGATAAGTAAACTGCATCTTTTAACTGATCTAATAAATCATCAATACGAGGAAGATGATAATGATTCTTTATTGTGATTTTATTTAGTGCTCTAAATCCAATGCACATTCTCCAAGAATCGTCTTTATTTCACACCAACACAATAGGTGATCCGCACGGTGATGTGCTTGGTCGAATAAACCCTTTATTGAGCAACTCCTGTACCTGCTTCTTTATCTCTGCATTCTCTAGAGCTGTTAACTTGTACATTCCAATGTTAGGTAGTGGAGCATCTTGCTGCAAATAAATCTCATGTTCTATCTCTCGCTTGGGTGGAAGCCCTTTAGGCTCTTGAAACAGAATATCATAATCGCAAACAACTTTAACTAGATCTTCTTTCTGTTTAGGATTACAGCCTTGGAATGGATCGGATTTATCAAGATCCTTTGCTTTTACAATCATAAGTAATTTTTTTTTACTTGAATTTACAATTATTTTCATCTGTCCTGAATTTATGAGAGAGAAGTTATCTTTGAGCTTATGAGCCCTTACAATATATTCAATTCCATCCTTAGTGAGTTGATACTTATTTTCAGCTCGATAGAAGATAGCTTTTCTATCGTAAAAGTATGGACTTCCTAATACAATTCCACATATGTCCAATGGGATTATGTCTAACTCAACCTCATCTACAAACACTGACCCAATAGAAAAATGAAGTTTACATTGTTTCGTGACTTGCAGTTTTCTTTTATCACACACCCAACCTAATGGATATGGCTTTTTATGAGGTTTTGTTTCTAGACCCAACTTCTTTACAATTGTTTCAGAAATCAAATTAACTTGTGACCCACTATCAAATAAAGTATCAATTTTAGTGTGCTTGGAAATGACTCTAATATGAAATAGTTCATTTCTTTTCCTCTCATAACTTTCATTATCAACAAAATGCAAAGAATTACTTGTAGATGCTTCAAAATATTTACCATTTATACCTGTAGCTGTAACTATTGTGGTGAGAGTTTGATCCCAAGTCCTTTTGAATAGCAGCAACATTCTTTCACTCTTTACTCCTGAACTTCTTAGGCTTCAATTCTAGATGTAAAGACCAGCAATGTGCCTCATCATGTCCTTCCTTCTTACAATGAGTGCATGAAGGTTTATCCTTCTTCACAGTGTTTGTTTTCCTCTCCTTCCATTTCAGTTTCTTCTTGCCTTTATTCTTTCTTTCAATAGATTTGGATGATTTCCCAACATTTGGGGTTACATTTTTACCTCTATCCTCTAGATGAGTTGCTTGGATTGGTACATCATCTAAGATAGTTGGATTAAACATAAGTATAGTATGCTTCAAATAACTATGAAGAACACCTATGTGAAACAATGTCTCTGGTGAGTCCAATAATATGCCTAATGTTAAAGCTCTCTTACGAAATTCCTAAGTATAACTTTGAACACTTTGAACCTTCAATTGACGTAGTGTTTTCCAACTCAGCATTGCTTGCTGCATATAATCCAAAGGATAAAATTTATTTTTAATGGCATAAACAAATTCATTCCAAATTGAAATGATTTTACCATGCTTTTGGAGATCTGCTCGTGTCTTGTCTTCCCACCACACAAGTGCGGTTCCTCTAAGTCGAAGGCTAGCCAACTGGGTTTTCTTCCTTTCTGAATCAAATTTCTGCACCCTGCTATATACATCAATTTTCCTTATCCAATTATCAAGCTTTTCAGCACTAAATTCTCCATCATAAATTGGAAAATCAAATTTTACATCTAATTTGATCAAAGATGATTTCTTTTTCTTCTTCTTAGAAGAACTAGTTTGATGAGAAGTAGATGATGATGACGACGATGATGGTGATGATGGAGGAGATGGATGATGATGGTGATGATGGAGGAGATGGTGGAGGCTGCATTCTTGCTTTTCCTTTATCTTCTTTATCTAGAGGGACAAAAAGAAAAGGTTCCTCTTCTCCTTTGTCTGGTCTAGGTGATGAAGTACCTTCACCTTTTCCCTTTTTAAACTCATGATACATCTCTTCCACCATTGCACATATCGTCATGAAACTATCCAAGAATTGGGATTTTGACCCAATTGGAGTTTCATCTGCCATCCTTATTTCGGAAAAGACGCTTCCAATCTCTGGATTTGCCTCAATAAGTTCACCTTCACCTCATCTGAGTCTCAACCTAGTAAGCATTCAAATCTCCACACAAACTTGTCAAACCTAAAAACCTTAAGCTCTGATACCACTTGATCCCATATTGAAATAGGTATTTCAGACTATGTGTGAAGTTGGCTATGTTACTTAGTGCAATGGATAGAAAAGATCGCAAATAATGTAAACACTTAAACAATTAGAAAACACATTCATAACACATCAACACAACAAAATTTAATAAAGGAGTTCACTAGACTTGTTGGCTACGTCTCCTGGTCCTTTTTCTTCCAGTGCTGACCTCTTAATTATGTCTTCAAATAGTTGTTACAGGTGTGATCTAAAAAACAGAGTCTCAAACATGAAAATGGATCTCAACTCTGTGTTTAGCTCGAATCTTTGAGTCGAAACAAGTATACACTCGACCGTACTTGGTCACTATGACCTCCAGACCCCCTGGAACGGTTCACAACACCTCTTTCAACTTTATCTGTGTTATAGTATTTATATACCATGTTTATTTACAAACTGTGCTAATCATGGCACAATACATTATAAAATAGAGTATTAACCAAAGGACCGGTAGGCGCAGGGTGGACCCTGACCATCCCACCTTTTCCTGGTGCTGATCTCGAGATCAAACAATCTGACGACTATCGTATCCCACTCATCAAATAATCCATACGTCCTACACCATTGATCTGTCCTGTGGGATCCGATGGCTGTCGCGCAATCTCCCACTCCAACTAGCACATCTGCTAATTCCCCGAAGACACGCAAGAAAGTGGTTTCGAAATGCTACGTGTCGACCGCTGAGTGGAATTTCATAGATTTCTAAAAAATCATTTCTTGCCTTGAAGGTACGCGATAAACCACTTACTGCTTCCCTGTCGGAACTCAAAGGAGTTTAACTTCTTTTGCATAATTTCATTGTGTCCGTTTTCTAGGATAAACTGCTTGCATGTTTCGATGCGATATGCGTCGATCTCCTTTGATCAGATGATCTCTGCTCTTGTTTGCTGATCCCATCGCCTGTGGTATGAACCAATCACAGACTACCACATCACCTTCTATGCTGACATCATCAAGAACCTGTCACTCTTTCCCGGGTTTCCACATGCACTACTGATGCAGGCATTTACTTTTTGGCCTAAATATTTAATTGGCTCTAATTTCTTCATTTGAACTTGGATTTACACACTGTTTGCACCGTTGGCTTCGTATTAACGAGCACTTCAACATGATTCCACTTTCACCTGTATTTGAAGACTTCTGATATGGAGGCTTTACTGAATCCATTTTGGATCAGCATGTCCTCCCATTCTATGTCCCCAGCAAGTTAATGACTAGGGATATAGCCTACCAAATAGTAGGGGAAGGTGGGATGACAAAAGGATTGAAGGAATAAAAAAAGGCCATTTGGCCTACATTTCCGTTGTAATGTGATGCATCTGCACTACATGATTTTGGACATGCATGCAAAGAAGCATAGATTATGAAATCTCTGAAATTTACTACATTCCCAGGAAGACAGTATGACCCAAATGGCACCGCCAAAGACTTCACTACTATGGTGAAAGTGAAACCATTCACCCATGAGGAAGATGCCTTCAATGACCTCTTCTTACAAAAGGAGACATTTTTAGAAGTGACGCATATGGAATCACTACTCTTTACCCCAGATGATCTTGAAGCCTTCCGTGAATATAGGGAGAGGAGATTATTAAAGGTCCCATTGGACCTACTACAGATTCAACCAATAAGGGAGCCAACTCCCAGTGTAAGCTTAGAGGAAAGCTTTAGAGGAAATTCCAAAGAAGATTCCAAAGCAGAGTCCTAGGAGAAGTCTACTCGTGAGCCAGAGCACTCAGAGCAGTAGTCTCAAAATGGGGGAAATAAAAACAAATAGTCTGAAAGGGACATAGCCGAGACTACAAAGAAAACAACTGAGCAAACCTCGACAAAGAAACAAGATGAAATTCACTCTACTTCCACTCAGTCGAAAAAACATCCTGTTATTGATATAAAAAAAGAATGGGAGCATTTTAATAAGAATCTCCATACAGAGGAACAAACATCTGAGATACAAACTCCACAACACAAATAAACTCAAGAAATTACAGTGGAGAAAATTGTAAGCACTTAGGATGTGGAGCTCATTCCTGCCACCCCCACTTCAGAAATTATTTTGAGAATTGAGGAAATTCCTCCATTAGATGTGTTTTATAGCCCTACCCACAAAGCTATCATCAAAAGGTGGAGGAAGAAAATAAAGTTAGATGTTGCAGCTATTACCACTCCTGACAATGAACCAATGGACATTGTCTGGAAAAATTCACCCATGGACCCATCTGAGAACCTTACGAGACTGTCACAATTTGCAGGAGCCTATGCCACAACAAAGAAGTCCAAATGCTACTGAGAGAAAAGGAACAAAATATTTTGATGTTGTAACAAAAATTAGAGCAGGAAAAATCTAACTAACAGGTAGAATTACAAGTTGCTAAGCTTCAGCAGGAGTTTGAACAGATGCAAATACAACATCAAGCCAACCTAGCAGAAAGACATGTGTGGATACAAGCTATGATATATAAGTATAAATACAGTCCACAAATCGATCAGTTTGTAAAAGAAGAACTCATCTTAACTCCCAACTAATGCAACAAATGGAAGTTCTATGCTAGAAAATCTTGCAGATAAGTCCTTATTGCGAGATCAATAATAAGCTAATAAGCCAAGTCATCAACATGAGGCTTGAGTATGATGAAATCCATAAAAGGATTTCTGACTTTATCACCTGGCAAGAATCAAAAGATGGGAGGAAGGTTGATTTTCCAAAATTGGAGGAATCACATAAAGAAATTCTATTTGCAGACTGGGATTCTCAGCTTAGGCAAGTAGAAAGGGCAACGACAGTCGCAGCAATAGAAACAAACAACATCATTGAAGCCATTAACGAAAATCTACATGGTGCCAACCTGGTTGTAGAATCTGTACTAGGATTTATTCGAAATTCCAAACAACTAGAGTAATAGTATAGACAGGCCAAAAAGGAAAGAGAGGAAGTGATCAGCCAAATGAGCAAGTTGAATTGGGAAGCATACTGGAAATTATTAGTCAAACTATACAACCAATGGATGACCTTGCAATGCCTAACTACCTCCACACAAAAAATGGTTCCAACACTAACGGACATTATATTTACTAGGCAGTTGAAATATGTGATCGGCCAACCGACGCACCTCAAGCCAATGACAGATATATGCGATCTTAAGGATCGAATCCAAAGGAGTTAGTCACTTTGTTTTATTTTTATATTTTAGTTTTATTTCGCATAATCTAAGGAAGGTCGTTTAAACCTCCTCATTTATTTTTGTAATAATCTATTTTAGGACCTACAATTTTGTATTTAAGCCCCTCTCACGCATTTATAGAGGGTTCCAGAAATTTTAAACAAAAACATTCTTTAAAACATGCACTTCTGTACCTTTGAGGAGTTTCTAATGGAATGAATGGAACATGATCTATTTTCTTTTGAATATCTGGCATGCTCTACTGAAATTGCACTTTTGTACTCATAGATGATGTTGGATTGATTGGAATTAGGTCGATATTGTTGAAACACATGAGCATAACTTATCATATATGGTACTTTTATCTTGTGATTATGTTTTATTTATGTATTAGGCAATAACTTTTCTTCAAATTGTTTTATGTATGAAAGTTTGAATTTTGTTTAGCATTATTGCACTTTTGCATGGTGTTGACTTTAACTTTATGCTGAATACATGAGTGATTCGATATGCAATATATCTTTCACAATCGTTTTGGCTAACTATTTATCCAAAACGATTATTGTTAAATGATTTCACTTCTTATTGCAGTTGAATGATATTTATTACCAATTGCTATAGGACATTATTGTATATCACATACTTTAATTTATTCCCGGGCATAGTTACAGTTTAATAGTGTTCAAACTAGGATATATGCATGTGTTTAAATAGTTTATATTATATTACACTTATCTTAATCATTCCCTTGTTACATCATATATCACCCCATCAACACTATCAAAATCTCTTTTGGGAAACTGGTCCCATTATCCCCAGTCAGAGCCACCACACCAAATGGAAAAGGAGCTGCTAACCAAGGTCCGAATCGATGGTTTTCCCCCATGTTATAGCAACGATTTTCGTGTCTTCAACAGAAGGGAAAGTTTAGAATTAACCCAAGGCCTCATTGATCTTTATATAGTCAAAGGGTCTATTGGCATTGTTTCTATCTACGTCTGGGTGCATCAAGGGAACAACCTCATTTTAAATCAGGTTCGTGGAGAAAATATTTTATGGAAGATATTTGTTTTCTGTCAAGGAAGACATAGTAATATTTTTTTTGTTAAATTTGAATAATAATAGACTATGTATCTCCCGTATCTCATACTATGTATCTCTTGCAACTCATATATAAATTGGGGTAATAGTGGGCATGTAGCATCAAGCTTGACTACTTTTAATCCAAAGCTATGCATGCAAACCTTTGTGTCACTTGTGCCACAAAGCCTTCATTGTAGAGTGTGGAGTTAACACCTACCTCTGGATGAAAAAATCTACACATGCCTTTTGACATGGATTTTTCACCTTTTGTCCATTCTTTGTGTGGAGAATCTGACAACAAGCTTCACATACTTTATGTCCATCCTTTGAGTGAGTGTAGCTTTACACATTTTCTTTGCCTCAGCCAGTATCAAAAGCATTTGTGAGTTTCTCTCAAGTGATGAATGCTTGCTTCAAGATTGGAAATTAGCAAAGTTTCTAAACCATAAAATAACCATGGAAGTAACATCTGCCATTTCAAATATTTCAGGATTTTATTGAGAATGTTTTAGAGATAATTACTAACTAGCCCTCTTTTTTTCCCTTTTTATTAATACAAATCGCATCTCTTATTACATTGATAATCAAGAGATTTATGTCAAATACTTCTTCAAAAAGCCAAGGACTCTGTATAAATGCTTCCTTGTCCAATAGAAGAATAAACGGTAGACATGTCAGCTTGGCTCCAATGTCCTAGGAATTAATAACTGTTATGAAAAATGACTACTCTTATTTGAATCTAGAACTTTGTTTAAGATTTGAAAATGGATTTTCCTATAAAATGATCTTGGACATGACCTTATTAAAGGCTTATATATATATATCCTCCACTATAATGAATGGCTTGTATGTTGTAAAGTATAGTAAAGCTACCTTTTGCGAAGTCTAGTCATCCCATTGTCACCAAGAGCTCCCACTTTTCCCCAAATTGGACCTAAACCAACATTGAGTACTCAATTATGATCCAACTCGAGAAATCTTGAGCGACATTGCAACTCAAGAAGGCATCCTCCATCATCTTTTCCTTGCAAGTCTTAGCAAGTTATATAAAGTCTTGACCATCCCGCATTGTGCAAAATATCTTTATCTTCTAAACTCTAATTGAATGTCTTCCATAAAAAAAAAACTTGGAATTTGAAGGAATCTCTAGTTTTATATTTAGAATTTATTCATTGTTGTTTGAAACTTTGAAAATGTTAAAAATGGAAAAATGTAGTGTTACCTAGTGAATAAATATGTGTTAAATGGTTGTCTATCAAAAACTTGAAGAAGAAAAATTGGGAGTTATTTATTTCTTGAATTATGGGGAAGGAGGAGAATAGTTGTGTAGATGATAACAACAATTGAAGAACGAATTGAATTCATGCAGGATCAATTCCTAAATTTGATAAAGGTAGTGCATGTTGTTTGATGAGTTATTTGTTAAAAGATTTATTTATGAAATCATTCAAATAATGGAAGGAAAGTAATTATTTGCAAGGAATGTCAAAAGTTTCATCTAGGTTTTTTTTTAAATATTTTTTTTCATGGAGATTTGTTTTTTAGAAGAACTAGAAGTACAATCCTCAAGTGCACAATGCACAATGCACAGTGAAAATGTAGTGTTTCATCACTAACTGTCTACTTGATTTTAATTTACTTATTCATATGCCCTAGAAAAAAACATGTCTCTTCTGCTAAAGGGAGATCATTGCCATTGTCCATGACTTAACTTCAGTTCATTGGTCAACCTTACATAAATTATATGACTAGTCTAAGAACAACAATGATACCACAGAGTAAAAAGTCCATGAAATTGACATATTATGTATAAGTTCAACAAGAAGATAACAATTAGAAAGGATTTTAGACCAACTTCCTCGAGGTCACTCAATGACCACCAAGATATTCCTTCTCCAGAATTTAGTTCTCCTGCAGCTGAAGTCCTTCCTTTTAGAGAGTATCTGATGTCCTATTAAGTTCTTTGAGCACATGAGAGATTATGATCATCTAGAACTGCTTAGAAGTCTCTTTCAGTTGAGAAGCTAAGGGATACAAGGAAGTATTATGAATATGAACCTGTGAAATCATCCAATTAATTTCTAGTGTTGGCCCTCAATGACTCATAGATGACCAATATCCTTGTCAAAGCTAGATGTTAATAAGGAAAACAAAGCCTTTAATAAATAAACACATGGCTACAAATCTGATGGTGGTCTTGGCAAGCAATTCTACATGTAGTAAAATTTGTGTCTGTTTCAACTATATTTCCTTTAATTTATCAATAGTGTTATCAAAAGACAATGGATATGCATTGATGATAATGATAACAATTGTAAGATATTCAACAATAAAAATTTGAAACCATTGTATGAGTATTGTGTTCATTTAGTCTCATTTGTGTTTTTGTTTTCTATCATATGGTAGTTATATTTGTAGTGAGAGATGACAACTACACATATTTGCGAAAAGCCATTACAAGAGGCTAAAATAATGGCCTTTTAATATAAAAAAATAACCCTAGAGGTTTGAAACCCTAACCCTATAATTAACTTCCCGCGATGCAACTTTTGCATACAATGTTTGTTTGGGGAACACAATAGTCCATTTGAAAAAAACTATATGAGTATTACAACTTTTGGTTGGGCCTAGGGAATTCCATGGAAACCTTTGGATCCCTAAATGGACAAAAACATCATTTAGGGCCTAAAAATGACCCTAGAAGTTTGAGACCCAAAAAACCATAGAAAAACTTATAAGATAGAGAACCATTGAGTTAACGAAAGAGGTGGGTGGCCATCGATATCCACCTAGATTAGAGTGCCACATAATTTTAGGGTGGGAGATAATATATGGTTTCATTTTTATGAAGAACACCACTTAAGATCCCATTATAAGTCCTCCCCCCCCCCACCCTCCATTTTGATATAGGCCCGACACTAGCGCAAAGGTTGTGGGTGAAGATGCTTCTAAATCAAATATTCCCTTTTCTTTGGCTTGAACCTTATATTTAGCGATACTTCAACCATATTTTCCACCTCTCATAGGCACCTCATGTTCCTACTTTGTCACAAGTGTCTCATTAAGAGTAATATTCAACAAAAGTTTCCCCACTTGACAAAGGAACTTGACACAAAATGAACCAGTTAATCCTATGGGGGTAACAATTGATTCAAGAGAATACTAGTGACCACCCTCTTGTTCCATTGATTCAACATTATTCCACATCTTGGTAGTTATATTATAGTTTTTTTTACGTCTCAAACTTTCAGTGCCTTTTTTGGCATTTGACATAGGCTAAAGACACATAGTATGGATTGTAATGGTCCAAGAAATGTCCGAAATGGAGTTTGCATGCAAAATTTTTAGCCTCAAGAAGTTGACATATCAATTAGCTTCTTTAGGGCCCACATTATTTTTGGCACATCCTTTCCCAAGGTTAGGGTTTTGGATTTTAGGGTTTTTGAATCTTAGGGCATCCTACTTTATGTTCAAAGGTAGTTTTGGCCTCTTGTAATGTTTTCTTATGATTAAGAGTAGTTGAAACATCTCTCTTCATAGATAAGCTACCACCATTCTAATTACTTTGTATAATCACTTTGCATTTTTTTCTTCTATTTCATTCATTAACAAAATTATGATTTTTTTGTATGGCTGTACTCTTTGCAATATCTTTCTATGTTTCCATTTATGTTTTTGTGTAATAAGATCCCCTTCAAACCTCAGGTTTATCTATGATTTTTTTTAGTAGAAAATTCTACCCTTGGATGATCACAGGTCCTAAAATTTGAATATTGGAGTAAATTACCAACTTTTTTAGATATTTATCATGATTAAGAACATGTGCTTCCTCATAAGAGGTCATAGGTTCAAATCTAAAGGGCGTAGAGTATGTACACCTTTGTAGACTTTAGCATTCAAATCATTATGCAGACACAGGTCCTTTGTCCTACAAACAATGAGTTCTGATACATCAATTTGAAAGTCTATTATCCTATAAATAATAAGGTCTCATCATCTTGCTTAGCCATGTCCTTAAAAATATATTATTACTACTATGTTATATATATAACTGTCCCTTGTCCTACAAACAATGAGGCCTCATATACCAATTTGAAAGTCCATTATCCTACAAACAATAAGGTCTCATCGTTTCACTTAGCCATAACCTGAAAAATATTATTACTATTATATTATATATATAACTCTATTTAACTAAGAATAACCTCAATCACTATTTTTCCAATGAAGAAAAGTTATGTTTAAAAAAGCCTATTACTATGCCATGCCTAAATCCATATGATAAATTAATTTTCAATAATATGTTTGTTTATTTTAAGTAAAAATTTGGAAGATGGATTACCAGGTTATATGCTGGGAGGTCCTTCAAACTGGGCCTAGCATGCCAATAGTAGCAATGTCACATGGCCAACTGATGAGGTGCTTCAGATTATGGTTGGAATTCTAGTACTTGTTCATTTTTCTTGTGAATTTTATTTAAAAGTTGTAATATGCTTGCAGGAACCAGGGTTGTGTCTTACTTATGGTAAGAACCATTAATGAAATTTCAGAGTATGATTCTAAGTTTTTATATTATGTAATGCTTCATATGCAGGTTCTCCACTCGGCATGGAAGGATGATGGCACTGCTGTTTTCTAACTTTTCTCTGCTGGTTGTGATAAATAAGCTAAAATGTGGCCATTGTTGATTGGGGGTTAGCCAATGAGTGTGGCCATGCATGATACACCTATTAAGGAAATTGCATGGATTCCAGAAATGAACTTACTTCAAGTGGAAGTTGGGACAAGACACTTAAGTAAGTATATGATGGTTTTCTTTGATTGTGTCTCTCTTTACTTATATATGTTATGAGGTTGCTTGTAAATTTTAGTGGAGTTGTGACCTTATGAATTTTAAACCGATTGGAGCATAGTGACAAAAATTTAATATATTTTAAGATTTGAGTCAAATAGAAACTTCTCATCTGGCCAAAATCTTTATAAAATTATATGAGATTAAAAGGAAAAATATGTTAGATTAACTACTCAAATATTTTCTTATATACCTAATATTTGTATGTCACTCACTGCCATAGCCTCGTACCTATGAAAACTTGTTAAAAACAGGCACACCTGCCTTTTAATTTGCATTAGCATTGTATTATGTAAATATTCATATAAATTGCATTGTATGATCATTTTATTTCAAACTGTGATTCTTTCTTGTTATTATACATTTTGATATGTACCATGTTATGTATTACTACTAGATAACCCCTTTAGCTATCATGATCGAATGTACCATCTTCTAGCAAAGCCCTTGAAAGATGAAATCCCATTCATATTTTTTGTGTTGGTTGATAGTTGCTTATCATAGTCCCATCTAAAAAGTTTTTAAAGATAAGATAAACTAGATCAGAAGTTATGTAATCTAAGCAGACATGATAGTCCTTTCAACTTATCATATACATATACCTTATTATCCCAATACCAAACCATGTGCTCCATGGCACTGTCTTTGTTTGCACTGGCTTAACCAATCTCTAATCTTGTTGGCATGCATATTTATCTAGTAACTATCATTCTTTTATGCTCCAAAACAGTTGAAGAATGCAAGAAAAGCAACAAGTTTTAGTCTAGTTCACCCATTATTTTTTGTTGTTGTTGTTGTTGTCAAAACATCTCTTATATTACGGAAAAGTATTTACAAACAAAAAATCAAAAGGTGGAAGTGTATATACAATGAAGGTTATATCAATATCCTCTTATGTAAGACTAGCAATGCAGAAATAAATTTTGTATAGGTTACTGAATCTAATGACTGAGCATCTCTTATCAATAATTTACCCTCAATTAATGGCTAGTGATGTATCTCATTACACCACATGGAATAAAAAATATAAAAATAACTAACTTCTTGCTCAAAAACAAACTTGCACTTAATCTTCCTAGGGAAAATAGAGCATAGACTCTCAATCACTGCCAAATCCCAATGAAGGAAGAGTGGACCAGATAGCTACAATTTTGAAACAAGGAAGCACACTAGTGAGACCTACATTGAAGGAGAACTAAATACTGGTCTTGATTATCCTTCCAAACAAATTAGAAATGTTGTTATTTGTGTGCACACTTGTCTTCTAGATCAACTGACACCCCATCTTGCATTGAGAGTTGGGAGTTAATATATTCTGCTAAAGCAACATAGGTTAAATATTTTGTGGTTGATACTACTACAAGGACTGACCTAAGCTCCACCCTGCATCCTTGCAAAATAGCCTTGATGTCGCAATGTTATTATTCAACATGTTGGGCAAGGGATGAGCCCACCCATACTTGTGGAAGACTGTTATTCCCACCATACTTTGACCACAAGTATGATTGCATGATTTGCTCTAGATGTTGAAATTGAGTCTTACTAGGAAACCAACAAGACACATAATAAATGTGTGAGGCATAGATGATCTGTCTAACCCTTGTTAAATTCCCATCTAATGAGAGGTCCTTATGATGTCGAAATCAAGGCTTACTCTAAAATTGTTGAAGACGCAATACACCAATCCTGACATAGTACACAAATCCTGGATAGCCACTGGTGAAAGCCCCACTTCAAAATTTCAAATGCAATGCCTAGATACCTCACAATTACCCTGGGTCGAACATAAGTCGAAGTTGTGGGAATCTATTAGGTTGAGAGTCTAACTCTAACAACCAAAAAAATGTCTCATGGTCACTAACCACAACATTTAATGTAGAGCCAAAGATGTGCAAATAAGTATGAGCACCATCAACCAAGCTCTGCTTAACACTCATAGAAATAAAGGATCCATTAGAGAAATTATTGTTGACCATGTTTGACCCATCGGGACATAATATGTCCTTCACTTTCCCCTCAATTCAAACAAATTCAAGTAGGTGAGCCAAGCCATCCATTATCAAATATACAAATCTAGGGCAAAGGGGCACCCTTGACAAATAGATTGATTCTGAAAAAATTGAGGGGATAATTAGTTACTAATAAGGAGAAATGTTGATGCATTAGAGAGTAGTGTGTTCACCATGGCCCACATCATTGTCCAAAGGCCAAACAAAACCAACATGTCTATGATGAAGCTCCAATATATAGAAAATGAGGCTACTAGCCACTCTCTTGAGCCTATTCTAAGGCCTCTCAAGTCTAGATTACGTGTCTATAATACTTGTACCCTGTACAAACCTGTTTTCTCTTGTTGAACTACCTTCCATGTAATTTAGTGTATTTGAAAAGCCATTTCTTTAGCCATGATATTGTATGATACACCGAGGAAAGTAATGAGCCTCCAACCTCCAATGGTGCCCTTAGCATTCTTGGTAATGAGTTTACTAAAGCCTTGATTGAGAGATTTAGATAGCCTTCTAGAAGAGAATTCTTTAGCAGCCAAACAATATAGATCATATTGTATTGTGTCCAACATGGCCTTGTAGAAATTAGAACGAAGGCCATCCATTCCTAATGAAAAAATTAAAACAAATACCATCCATTCCCGACGACTTTCTATTCTTCATAGGAGTAAGAGCTAAAAAAACCCCTCTTTCGAGAAGTCACTATCCAATTTGACTCAATCACTACACTAATAGATAGAAAGCTTGCATGGAATGGCTCTAAAATGAGAGTTCCTGACATCCACCACATGATCCGTCAAAGCATAAAGGGAAAATATTATGAAAATGCAATTGGAACATGCCTTTGACATTTGTTTGATCCTCTGGAAGATATCCATCTCGTTGATGCAAACCATGAATCTTGTAACTGCCACTTTTATTTTTAGGTAGTCAAAGTAGACTTTGGAATTTGGATTCCTCATCCTTTTCAAAAATCCACTATAGTCGAGAATGCACCTTCGTACCCCTTTTAATGCAACCCATTTCCTTACAAACTGTCATTTCCCCTTAAAAGAACACATTGTGGAGATCCCTCTCAAGGAAAATGTGTATCTCCTTAAGTGCAAGCAGAGCATCCCACAACTCTTTTTTCCTTTTGCAGGCCAGCATTCTGTCTCACCCATTCTATTACAAAGAATACATTTCTCACACCCATCCTTATTTTTCCTCTGCTTTTCAAGATGATGTCATATGATTTGAAAGATCACATCCATGCAGTGTGGTAATATGTTTTCTTTGAATTTACCCCATTAAAGCACTGGTATCACAGATTGCTAAAATGGACCTATGGTAATGATGACATGGTAAACCAAAAATAAAGCACAAGCTCTAATATTTTAAAAGATTGAAGAGGTGAATCCACAACTACTATCCTGAGTTGTTTTTTTCATCTAACATAAAGACTACTTGTTTCTTGTTTCTAACTAGGTCAATCCCCAACATTGACATCTATAAAACACTAAGATACACTGATGATTCTTATTACGTCACAAACCTGGATTTTATCTAGTAAGGCCTTAAAACACATGTACAACCTTTAGGGGAGCTAAGAGGGTTTGTTTTTTGTCACCACAATATTGTACTCTCTCGCTTTCGATCATATATCACCTGGAACAAGGGGGATTTTCTTAAGTAAAATATGAGATAGAATTAGAAATAGATTTTGATGGAATACTGAGATTAGTGCCTATCAAATTGGGGAAAATGGAGTCAAGTGGCAACCTTTAGAGGGTTTGAAATTGTGAATGTGGATGGCACAATAGTGCTGTTACAACATGCCAAAAAATCAACCCATGAATGTTTTTTCTCCATATTGCAGAAAATTACACAAAGGGCCCTTACAAAGGTGCTCCTTAATACACATTCATGGCAACAAAAGGGTTGATAAATCTGTCCTACCATTAACTGAAATGGCAGCAGTAATTTGTCTAACTTAATAGTATCCGACAAGGTAAATCCCTACATCACCTCCAAATGCCATAAGTTCACTCCCTGCCTATCCCTTATGTCTATCTTGAGGTATTGGGTGAAGCTTGTGGGAATGGAATATTGACCAAAGGTGTGAAAATCCTTGATACTAACTACTAGTCCCAAGCCTTTTGGGCTTTGGTGTTTTCTTCCCATATATGGATGTTGTTTTTACATTTTTTTAGCAAACTTATTTAGTTATTTGGCCTTTTCTACCAAGAGAGTCACTGTGTTGGGGGATGCTCAAGGTGATATGATATGATAGGATGGTAGGGCAGTTAATCAGTTGTATCCATTTAGCTTTAAAACATGCTCCTCTTACAATATTTTGATAACAATGGCTCTCCTTTTTTCATGAGGTGTCACATCTGGAATTTCATTGCAAGGGAGCATTTGTCCCAGCTTTGTTCTTGCCAGTTACATCCTCCCCCTTCTGGACTTCATGGATAATTGTGTTTACATGTTGTGTGGCTCCCATGATACATGTTTGGTGCACTCATCACATGCAAGGACTTATGGTAAGTTGTGGGCAAAATTTATGCAACTTAGCACAACAGACTATTCAACTACATCTTCTGTGGATTGGGACATGTGGACAATTCAACCTAAAATGGTTGTGTGATGGGTGCAACTGTAGTGGTTGTAAAGTCTCGAGTGTGGACAATTCAACCTAAAAAGGTAGTGTGATGGGTGCAGTTGCAGTAGTTGTAAAGCCTCAGGAGTTGTTTGTGGGTTGCCATGACTCATGAGGGATGAATTCACATTTTATACCCATTTATTTCCAAAATTCCCTCATTAAGTACTAGTTTAAGACTTAAGACTATGTTCTCTAGTGATAAACCTTAACTTAGAAATTTGTATATGATATCTCCTTGTCCTTGACACACATATTTTAACTCTGAACCTTGTACTTGTTCCCTGACTCAAAATTTTGTTAATATGATATAAAAGGTTAAGTCATGTTGAAGATGGATTTTATTACTATAATTTTTAAAATTTAGAACAATATCTTCATAGTTGCAATCTGATTTTCTGCAAAATTTTTGTTGAAATATGACCTTGGTAATTTTAGTGTCTTTTCATATGCTTGAGAGAGTAAGTAAAATTCTTTAAATTTTGAAACAACCAATGAACAAATCTACCATGTCTGTAAATATAATAGCTTGTTAACAAGAACCTTATCATTTTCTTTCTTGGATTCATGTTTTTCATCATTTAATTTGTTCTAATCATTTTTTGCAAGTGTACGAGTCATGATCATAAATGTGTGGTTTACTTTAGAAAGTTCTCAGTTCTTTTTAGATACACTTTTCATCATTTGCTTTGAACACATCTCTAGTGCTTTACCTTCATATTTTATCCCCTGCGCAATTTCTCCTGAGGTCCATGCTATTATGTTCATTGGTCGTTTCTGTGGAAATGTTTTCCTGAGATTCTGCAAGGTAAATCCAAATACAAAAAATGTTATTTTACATATTTGTTCAAGACATTGTTGTGTGATACTTGAATTTCATAAATCTAGATTTCTATTTCTTTATCTATATCAATAAAGAAGAACAAGCCCATGGATTGTTAATATTTCTCAAACTGTGGAGTTGTTCCTTTCCTATTGCATGTTCTTTTATATTGTTATGTTGTGATTCAAATTTCTAGTCATTCTTTCCAGTTATACTCCTAAGTAGTACATTCTTTATTTGATTATATCAAAAGTCTTACCAATACCATAACATTGATTGTTGTATGTGGACATTTTTGTTTAGAATGGTCCATTACAGAATCAATATGAGGAGATGGGTCATGCAATTACACTCTCTCTTTATGAAGAACTAACTAGACCAGATGGTATATGATGGAAATTTCACTTTTTTACAGTTACTTTTAGTTTAATTATGTCATTTAGCTTGATGCTTTTCATATATTCAACTAAAATTTTGTTTCTTAACAAGACTTTGTCATTTCCACATTTTAGTGAATTGTTTATGATTTGATACTCCCATATGGCCTTTATCAAGTTAGATGCACCCCCATTAGAAAAAACAAGAGAATTTTTCTTGCCATGACTATCTTTCTTTGTCATTGTTGACTTAACAAAGTATTTTTTCTAAGAAACTAGTTTCAAGGTTATGGCATAACTTTCATATAAATTGAACATAAGTTATATCCAAAATTTCAACTTGTAAACTTCTTGGCCGGTTTTAGGCTTTCCATTTTAAAGCGAGTCTAGTTTGAACTTTGAACGAGCTATTCCATATACTTGAATATTAAGAGCTTTTGGTGTAAGTATTAAAAATTAGTGCATAAGGCCTCTCATTTATTCATTTATTTTATCTAAATATAAAATTTACTATTAAATTAGAGCCACTTGGCACAAACACATCATAGATCAAGATCATACTTTGTAGAGTGTCATAGAATAAAAATAGGAGCAAGGAAACCAAATTCTTTCAGTTTTCCTGGTTCCAACTACCACCCCCTGTAGTACCTCCATAAGTTTCAAATAGAAGTTCCAAATTATTTGGTATTGTTGTGCTATACAACAACCCCCCATTTCATACAAAATTTTATACAAAATATGAATGTGAAATGGGTCCCTCAAAAAATAAAATTAGTTAGATGTGTGAATAAAATGGTATGTGACTCATCATAAGAAAAATCCTTGTTAAAAGCCCCGATGTAAATAAATCATTTTATACAACCTTTTAATAAGAAATAAAGTGTTCCTTTATAATATTAAAAAAATCATTCTAAATTGCGATAAAGAAATCGTAAAGGAAAAACACAAAAAACAACAACACCTAATCCTCTGATCCGAAAAGGTAATCGCTATCTGCAAATTGGGGAAAATAAATGCCAAGCACAATAAAATTAAGCCCCTCAATTCCTCCGATGCTATAAAGCATATTGGCAATCGACAACTCGGCAGATTCGCATGATAAACATATGAGAAGCCTAACCAAAAACTCCTGATGTGATAAAGCTAATTGCAATTGGCAATCGATACTTAGTGGAGTCGCATGATAAAGATAAGAAATACCATGTCAAATCCTGATTGCGATCTATTAATTGGGTGCACATCTCGAAAAGAAAAAACACATTAAGAAAGTCTGCATGCATGATATTGTATCACCTTTCGGTGATTGGAAATATTTAAAGAAACTCTTAAAAGCCTTCCCTTTAACACTCCCGATCGTCGATCGCTGATCAATAAAATCTAAGGCATGCTTGAAACAATCATTCGTCATATGGGTGACGTGATGGGAATTTATGATGATATTCACCATGATTGACAGTTTAAACGCCTATTCAATATTGCAGTTAAGGATGAACTTTCAAAGGATTTCATCCGTGGTAACCCTTAACTATATTGTATTTTATGCCAATCGATGTAATTCTATTCATTACCATATTGGCTTGCAGTAGCATTTTCTCTATATCACTATTTGCAACTTTTTACACAGAATTCTTTCGAAACCATAGAACTAGAGAACCAGAGAAAATGGGTAAGAAATCAAAGAAGTCTGCAACAAGAACTCCTACAGCAACAGCTCATCCATTCAAAGATCCCGGACCAAGCAAGAAAGGATTAATCTCAGATACGACGTGCCTTGGTCTAAGAAACACAAGATGGGAGAGCATTTACAATCTAATAGAAGCTGAGGACCCTAAGGAATTATCAGAGGAAGCCACAACTGATTCCACTAACAAATCGAAAGGAACTCTTAAAGAATTGGTTTGTTCCTATCCACACAGAATAGCAGCGTGAGCTAAAATCTTGCCTATACGGACATAGTGAGACGGGTGGTGGAGAAAATTACAGTCTTGGACAAAACCTTTTGCATAGTTGATGGGAGGATATTTGGTTCATTTCAGCCTAAGGATCTCATGAAAATGTACCACTTACCTCGACCTGAAAAGCGATACAACAAGGCATTCCTGGAGGCAGTTGCAAAGGAGAACGATCCAGAGTCAACCCCGATAAAGCAATGGAGACATTTTCCCAAAAATCACGAGCACGAGTCATCGGGTAAGTACTCTGTTGACTCTTTGGCTTCTCCTTATTGTTATGTCGCGGCTATGATGTGTAGAATGTGGGGAATACATGATTCGGCCAAATTCCCCATAGAAATGGTTCCCCTAATGGAAGATGTAATCAACGGTTATGTGATGGATTGGGCTAATATCTTGTCCAATAAACTAGCCACATTTAGAGTATAGGACAAATGCGCATAAAACTTCTCGGATTATTCCCCCGTTCTATTATAGTGCTTATATAATGGATACCATTTGCTTTAATTCTGAATATCCAATACTTTGGTGGAAATGGACTCCTCAAGACCCGAATCCAATTCGTATTTACCACCAATAGTTATGGAAGGAGAATTACAAAAATCATTTGTATAAAATTTGCAATGGTTTTATTCTCCCTGTATAGTATTCTATTTTTAATAAACCTGCTCCAAGGATATCCCCAAAAGCAGAAGTTGATTTAACAGCAGTAGACAGTTGGTTTGGGGAGGAGAAATTTACTTACGTAAGGATTTTTGGTAGCCTTACTAAACCTCATGTTCTTCCCTTGTATGTGCCTGATAAATTTTTAGCTCGGGAGTTGGCCTACCAAATAATAGTAGAAGGGACATCCAGAACCCTTAAGGATTCAAAGAAGCATATGTTGGAAATAACACTGAGATGGGGGG
>APFE030489985.1:0-16220 GCA_000404065.3 Pinus taeda
TCAATGTTAATGCTCCAGTGCATTATAGAGACAAGGAAATTTGTTGGCAATCCTTAGCAGACTAGCTAATAGCAAAATGCAACCAAAATGTCATAGTTGGAGGAGACTTCAACTTGGTAATGAATGTTGGAGAAAAATAAGGAGGTTCTTTCCTCCTAGACCGAAGCAAAGGCAAACTTGAAAATATAATAGAGGAAAAAAATCTATTGGATATTACTCCAAAGAATGGAAAATTCACATGGAGCAATAGAAGACAGGAATCGAACCTACGAATCGCTCTAACCATTCGGCCATATTTGCAAAGAAAATCCTCAGTTTCCAATTGCTGTTATGCTTTTTGCTGGACAGAGTTTGGGAGCTTACCTTCATGTAAATCGACTTCAGTCAACTTCAAATAGCAAGCTCCTGTGCTTTTGCTCCAAGACAGACAAGAAGCCTGCACATGCATAAGTTGAACAAATGTCATTTCCTGGCAAAATGAACTGTCTCCCAGAAATGGACCCTTGGTTCAGCCGGGCTCTACTTTTTAAACCACGATAGTTATCCCAGTATCCGGCTGAAAAAGAATCTTTGGCTGCCACGACTGCCCACTCTCTGGCAGAGTGGAAACTATGACTCTCTTTTCAAATCCCGACGGAATCAGCTCGCGCCCACTACTTCCAAATCAGCCCGTGCCCACTCACTTTCTGGAACTAACATTATAGTTTAGTTACATTTTTTAATAAGGTTTTTTTCCATTCTTTTAACATTTTTAATAAAACGTTGTTAATAATTTTTAATTGAAAAGATGAAAATGACAGATAACAAATAACGGTACACGTCGGAATATTCTTGAAAGAATGAAAATGACCCATAACAACGACTTGTACACGTAGGAATATATAATAAAAAAAATTATTGTTTAATTAATTGAATTTTGTTGAACAAATTTCTAAAAATAAAAATTTTTACTAAATTTATAGAAAATTAGAAACAAAAAATTTTTTTTAAATTAATAAAAAAATGTTAAAAATATAAGTTTTAAGGTTATTTATAAAAATTAATTACAATTTGTAATAAAAAATATAAAGTGATAATTAAATATCAAATATTATTTTAAAAAGATAAATAAATAATATTTAAATTACATAAGATATTTATAAAAAAATTTTAAAAATTTGAAAATAAGAACTATATTAAAATAATTTAAAGAAAAATTAAATCTAAGTTTAGAATTTTAAATTAAATGTGCATACTGGTTTTGTGAAGAATATTTTTGTGGTAGTTGAAAGTTATGAGTTACACTTCTGCTCGTGTTGAGCATCTCTTTCGCTAATCATTGATCAATCCCTCTCGATGGTCCCTCCGGAGGTTGCTCTAGAGGGAGGTCGTCTTCTTTTTCACGAGCTCTCCCCTGATCTAGCTGCCCAGGCATTCATGAGCATCATCATTTGGCTCTGGGCTCCTCGGGAGTGGTCTTTCGTCTCCAAATTTTTGAAGACGCTTGATGAAATTCCAGAAATCGAGTTGCCCCCTTCAATCTCTCGCAAAATCGCTCTGTCACTGGCAAAGCCAGGGCTAGTAAAATAGCTCACTCGACTCTGGCCCTATGCCAAAACAATTTAAAAATGGGTTGAACGAAAGTGGGCTATAAAAACTGAAGGTCAAATCTCTGTACGTTTTTGTGCTAAGGGGTTACTTCACCTTCTACTTTGAATCCTAGGAAGATCGAGACTTGGTCTTCAAAAACGGGCCATATTTTATGGATTCAAGAGGCTTATACTTAAATAAATGGACACGAGATTTCGATTCTAAACTCGACATACCCAGTGTTGTGCTAGTTTGTGTTCATCTTCCTCACCTCCCTCTCCATTAATGGGGAGATGATTTGGTCAAAGCAATCGACAATGTGTACGGGAAATATATAGACAGAAGTGAGCCAATACAAATTTTGCTTGCATGTGCTCGAGTATGCTTGGAAGTTGTTTTGGGAAAGGGGCTACTAGAGGCAATGAAGATCAAGGTAGATAACTAGAAGCACATTCAACAACTGGATTATGAACAACTCTCGTTCAAATGCAAGGTATGTCATGAATATGGTCATTTTGCAAATAGATGTTCTAAAAGAGCAGTAGAAGAACCAGTAGAAACCCAAGAAGCGCAATGGGAAACAGTCAGATGCAAAAATCTTGGAAACCCCAATAAATCATTTAAGCATGCAGGGCCTTCTCAATCAGGATATATCCCATCTAAAGTCCGCCCCTCTAAATCCACTACCCCTTTGCAATTTGGAGCCCCTCAATCTCTCCTCGGCAATCCTTTCTCACCCTATAAAACCCCCGATCTTAATCCCCTCGCAGCTCGTGAAGATGTTGAGATCCAACAAGATGATCCAGAGCAACACAATGTTGTCTCCTCCCCTCACCTCTTAATCTCCTTCCTCCTAGTATTCATCCCTCCAACCTCCACCTACCCCTCCGTGCTTCTCCCTGCCCATCGTTGAACCCCCAAGCCACATCCTATGCAGGGATCATAACCATAATCAAATCCAAAGAAACATTAGCCCCTCTAGAGAACCCCAAGAAATATGGAAGGAAATCAAATAAGGAGATTCGAGACAAAGTAGCACAAAAGGGTATAGCAATGGGAATCTAACAACCAATGGATACATACATAGATAGAGGAGCAAGAATCAAGGACATGCGAACCCAGTTAGGGAGAGGTAAGGGCCTTGTCGCTCCATCACAAAGTAAATAATGAACCTGGTCTCCTAGAATTGCAGAGATCTCAAGCATTTCTCAAAAACAAACGTAGTTAAAGATCACATCAAATTAGAAATCCCATAAAACTTTCTACTCCAAGAGACCAAGCTAAGTGAGTAAGAAATGGTGTCAGTAATCCAAAGAATAATTTTTTTTGAAGGTGTAGCAATAAGTGCAAGAGGATCATCGGGAGGAATCTGCAATATGTGGAATCAAACAATAATGGAACTCAACGGAGTTCACAAAGATCATCATTGGATCAAAACATTTTAAAAAACCAAAAATACAGGGAAGAGCATTACAATATTCAATATTAATTCTCCAATGCATTATAGAGACAAGGAAATTTGTTGGCAATCCTTAGCAGACTATCTAATAGCAAAAGGCAACCAAAGTGTCATAGTTGGAGGAGACTTCAACTTGGTAATGAATGTTGGAGAAAAATAAGGAGGTTCTTTCCTCCTAGACCGAAGCAAAGACGAAGTTGAAAATATAATAAAGGAAAAAAATCTATTGGATATTACTCCAGAGAATGGAACATTCACATGGAGCAAAAGAAGAACAGGAATCGAACCTACGAATCGCTCTAACCATTCGGCCATATTTGCAAAGAAAATCTTCAGTTTCCAATTGCTGTTATGCTTTTTGCTGGACAGAGTTTGGGAGCTTACCTTCATGTAAATTGACTTTAGTCAACTTCAAACAGCAAGCTCCTGTGCTTTTGCTCCAAGACAGACAAGAAGCCTGCACATGCATAAGTTGAACAAATGTCATTTCCTGGCAAAATGAACTGTCTCCCAGAAATGGACCCTTGGTTCAGCCGGGCTCTACTTTTTAAACCACGATAGTTATCCCAGTATCCGGCTAAAATACAATCTTTGGCGGCCACGACCGCCCACTCTCTGGCAGAAGTGGAAACTATGACTCTCTTTTCAAATCCCGACGGAATCAGCCCGCGCCCACTACTTCCGAATCAGCCCGCGCCCACTCACTTTCTGGAACTAACATTATAGTTTAGTTACATTTTTTAATAAGGTTTTTTTCCAATCTTTTAACATTTTTAATAAAACGTTGTTAATAATTTTTAATTGAAAAGATGAAAATGACAGATAACAAATAACGGTAGACTTCGGAATATTCTTGAAAGAATGAAAATGGCCCATAATAACGGCTTGTACACGTAAGAATATATAATAAAAAAAATTATTGTTTTAATTAATTGAATTTTGTTGAACATAAATTCTAAATTGAAAAATATTTTACTAAATTATAGAAATTAGAATCTAAAGAAATTTAAATTTAATAAAAAAATGTTTAAAAGATATAAATTTTTAAGGTATTTTATAAAATTAATTTGTATTAAAAAATATTAAAGTGAATAAAATAAATTATCAAAATATTTTTATAAAGATAAATAAATAATATTTTAAATTTGACATAGATATTTATTAAATAATTTTAAAAATTTGAAATTAGATATTTATTAAGTAATTTTAAAGAAAAATTAAATCTAAGTTTAGAATTTTAAATTAAATGTGCATACTGGTTTTTTGAAGATTATTTTTTTGGTAGTTGAAAGTTATGAGTTACGCTTATGCTCGTGTTGAGTATCTCTTTCGCTAATCATTGATCAATCCCTCTCGATGGTCCCTCCGGAGGTTGCTATGGAAGGAGGTCGTCTTCTTTTTCACGCGCTCTCCCTTGATCTAGCTGCCCAGGCATTCATGAGCATCATCATTTCGCTCAGGGCTCCTCGGGAGTGATCTTTCGTCTCCAAATTTGTGAAGAAGCTTGATGCAATTCGAGAAATCAAGTTGCCCCCTTCAATTTCTCGCAAAACCGCTCTTTGCCAGGGCTAGTAAAATAGCTCATTGGACTCTCGCCCTATGCCAAAACAATTCAAAAATGGATTGAACGAAAGTGGGCTACAAAAACTCAAGGTCAAATCTCTGTACGTTTTTGTGGTAAGGGGTTACTTCACCTTCTACTTTGAATCCAAGGAAGATCGAGACTTGGTCTTCAAAAAGGGGCCATATTTTATGGATTCAAGAGGCTTGTACTTAAATAAATGGACACGAGATTTCGATTCTAAACTCGACATACCCAGTGTTGTTCTAGTTTGTGTTCATCTTCCTCACCTCCCTCTCCATTAATGGGGAGATGATTTGGTCAAAGCAATCGACAATGTGTACGGGAAATATATAGACAGAAAGAGCCAATACAAATTTTGCTTGCATGTGCTCGAGTATGCTTGGAAGTTGATTTGGGCAAGGGGCTACTAGAGGCAATGAAGATCAAGGTAGATAACTAGAAGCACATTCAACAACTGGATTATGAACAACTCTCGTTCAAATGCAAGGTATGTCATGAATATGGTCATTTTGCAAATAGATGTTTTAAAAGAGCAGTAGAAGAACCAATAGAAACCCAAGAAGCGCAATGGGAAACAATCAGACGCAAAAATCTTGGAAACCCCAATAAATCATTTAAGCATGCAGGGCCTTCTCAATCAGGATATATCCCATCTAAAGTCCGGCCCTGTAAATCCACTACCCCTTTGCAATTTGGAGCCCCTCAATCTCTCCTCGGTAATCCTTTCCCACCCTATACAACCCCCGATCTTAATCCCCTCGCAGTTCGTGAAGATGTTGAGATCCAACAAGATGATCCAGAGCAGCACAATGTTGTCTCCTCCCCTCACCTCTTAATCTCCCTCCTCCTAGTATTCATCCCTCCAACCTCCACCTACCCCTCTGTGCTTCTCCCTGCCCATCGTTGAACCCCCAAGCCACATCTTATGCAGGGATCATAACCATAATCAAATCCAAAGAAACATTAGCCCCTCTAGAGAACCCCAAGAAATATGGAAGGAAATCAAATAAGGAGATTCGAGACGAAGTAGCACAAAAGGGTATAACAATGGGAATCTAACAACCAATGGATACATACATAGATAGAGGAGCAAGAATCAAGTACATGCGAACCCAGTTAGGGAGAGGTAAGGGCCTTATCGCTCCATCACAAAGTAAATAATGAATCTGGTCTCCTAAAATTGCAGAGATCTCAAGCATTTCTCCAAAACAAACGCAGTTAAAGATCACATCAGATCAGAAATCACATAAAACTTTCTACTCCAAGAGACCAAGCTAAGTGAGTAAGAAATGGTGTCAGTAATCCAAAGAATAATTTTTTTTGAAGGTGTAGCAATAAGTGCAAGAGGATCATCGGGAGGAATCTGCAATATGTGGAATCAAACAATAATGGAAATCAACGGAGTTCACAAAGATCATCATTGGATCAAAACATATTTAAAAACCACAAATACAGGGAAGAGCATTACAATATTCAATGTTAATGCTCCAGTGCATTATAGAGACAAGGAAATTTGTTGGCAATCCTTAGCAGACTAGCTAATAGCAAAAGGCAACCAAAGTGTCATAGTTGGAGGAGACTTCAACTTGGTAATGAATGTTGGAGAAAAATAAGGAGGTTCTTGCCTCCTAGACCGAAGCAAAGACAAACTTGAAAATATAATAGAGGAAAAAAATCTATTGGATATTACTCCAAAGAATGGAAAATCGACATGGAGCAATAAAAGAACATGAATCGAACCTACGAATCGCTCTAACCATTCGGCCATATTTGCGAAGAAAATCCTCAGTTTCCAATTGCTGTTATGCTTTTTGCTGGACAGAGTTTGGGAGCTTACCTTCATGTAAATCGACTTCAGTCAACTTCAAACAACAAGCTCCTCTGCTTTTGCTCCAAGACAGACAAGAAGCCTGCACATGCATAAGTTGAACAAATGTCATTTCTTGGCAAAATGAACTATCTCCCAGAAATGGACCCTTGGTTCTGCCGCCCTCTACTTTTTAAACCACGATAGTTATCCCAGTATCCGGCTGAATTTAGAATCTTTGGCTGCCACGATCGCCCACTCTCTGGCAGAAGTGGAAACTATGACTCTCTTTTCAAATCCAGACGGAATCAACCCGCGCCGACTACTTCCGAATCAGCCCGCGCCCACTCACTTTCTGGAACTAACATTATAGTTTAGTTACATTTTTTAATAAGGTTTTTTTCCAATCTTTTAACATTTTTAATAAAACGTTGTTAATAATTTTTAATTGAAAAGATGAAAATGACAGATAACAAATAACGGTACACCTCGGAATATTCTTGAAAGAATGAAAATGACCCATAACAACGGCTTGTACACGTAAGAATATATAATAAAAAAAAAAATTATTGTTTAATTATGAATTTTTGAACATAAATGTCAAATTAAAAATTTTCTACTAAATTTATATAAAATCATAGATCTAAAGAATTTTTTGTAAATTAAAAAAAATGTTAAAATATAAATGTAGGGTTATTTATAAAAATTTAATTACAATTTGTATCAAAAAATATTAAATGATAAATTGAATTATCAAAATATTATTTAAAAGATAAATAATAATATTTAAATTTGACATAAGATATTTATTAAGTAATTTTAAATTTGAAATTAGATATTTATTAAATAATTTTAAAGAAAAATTAAATCTAAGTTTAGAATTTTAAATTAAATGTGCATACTGGTTTTGTGAAGATTATTTTTGTGGTAGTTGAAAGTTATGAGTTACACTTCTGCTCGTGTTGAGCATCTCTTTCGCTAATCATTGATCAATCCCTCTCGATGGTCCCTCGGGAGGTTGCTATGGAAGGAGGTCATCTTCTTTTTCACGCGCTCTCCCTTGATCTAGCTGCCCAGGCATTCATGAGCATCATCATTTCGCTGAGGGCTCCTCGGGAGTGATCTTTCGTCTCCAAATTTGTGAAGAAGCTTGATGCAATTCCAGAAATCGAGTTGCCCCGTTCAATCTCTCGCAAAACCGCTCTTTGCCAGGGCTAGTAAAATAGCTCACTGGACTCTGTCCCTATGCCAAAACAATTCAAAAATGGGTTGAACGAAAGTGGGCTACAAAAACTCAAGGTCAAATCTCTGTACGTTTTTGTGGTAAGGGGTTACTTCACCTTCTACTTTCAATCCAAGGAAGATCGAGACTTGGTCTTCAAAAAGGGGCCATATTTTATGGATTCAAGAGGCTTATACTTAAATAAATGGACACGAGATTTCGATTCTAAACTCGACATACCCAGTGTTGTTCTAGTTTGTGTTCATCTTCCTCACCTCCCTCTCCATTAATGGGGAGATGATTTGGTCAAAGCAATCGTCAATGTGTACGGGAAATATATAGACAGAAGTGAGCCAATACAAATTTTGCTTGCATGTGCTCGAGTATGCTTGGAAGTTGATTTGGGCAAGGGGCTACTAGAGGCAATGAAGATCAAGGTAGATAACTAGAAGCACATTCAACAACTAGATTATGAACAACTCTCGTTCAAATGGAAGGTATGTCATGAATATGGTCATTTTGCAAATAGATGTTCTAAAAGAGCAGTAGAAGAACCAGTAGAAACCCAAGAAGCGCAATGGGAAACAGTCAGATGCAAAAATCTTGGAAACCCCAATAAATCATTTAAGCATGCAGGGCCTTCTCAATTAGGATATATCCCATCTAAAGTCTGCCCCTCTAAATCCACTACCCCTTTGCAATTTGGAGCCCCTCAATCTCTCCTCGGCAATCCTTTCTCACCCTATACAACCCCCGATCTTAATCCCCTTGCAGCTCATGAAGATGTTGAGATCCAACAAGATGATCCAGAGCAACACAATGTTGTCTCCTCCCCTCATCTCTTAATCTCCCTCCTCCTAGTATTCATCCCTCCAACCTCCACCTACCCCTCCGTGCTTCTCCCTGCCCATCGTTGAACCCTCAAGCCACATCCTATGCAGGGATCATAACCATAATCAAATCCAAAGAAACATTAGCCCCTCTAGAGAACCCCAAGAAATCTGGAAGGAAATTAAATAAGGAGATTCGAGACGAAGTAGCACAAAAGGGTATAGCAATAAGAATCTAACAACCAATGGATACATACATAGATAGAGGAGCAAGAATCAAGGACATGCGAACCCAGTTAGGGAGAGGTAAGGGCCTTGTCGCTCCATCACAAAGTAAATAATGAACCTGGTCTCCTAGAATTGCAGAGATCTCAAGCATTTCTCCAAAACAAATGCAGTTAAAGATCACATCAGATCAGAAATCACATAAAACTTTCTACTCCAAGAGACCAAGCTAAGTGAGTAAGAAATGGTGTCAGTAATCCATAGAATAATTTGTTTTTAAGGTGCAACAATAAGTGCAAGAGGATCATCGGGAGGAATCTGCAATATGTGGAATCAAACAATAATGGAACTCAACGGAGTTCACAAAGATCATCATTGGATCAAAACATATTTAAAAACCAAAAATACAGGGAAGAGCATTACAATATTCAATGTTAATGCTCCAGTGCATTATAGAGACAAGGAAATTTGTTGGCAATCCTTAGCAGACTATCTAATAGCAAAAGGCAACCAAAGTGTCATAGTTGGAGGAGACTTCAACTTGGTAATGAATGTTGGAGAAAAATAAGGAGGTTATTTCATCCTAGACCGAAGTAAAGACAAACTTGAAAATATAATAGAGGAAAAAAATCTATTGGATATTACTCCAAAGAATGGAAAATCCACATGGAGCAATAGAAGAACAGGAATCGAACCTACGAATTGCTCTAACCATTCGGCCATATTTGCAAAGAAAATCCTCAGTTTCCAATTGCTGTTATGCTTTTTGCTGGACAGAGTTTGGGAGCTTACCTTCATGTAAATCGACTTCAGTCAACTTCAAACAGCAAGCTCCTCTGCTTTTGCTCCAAGACAAACAAGAAGCCTGCACATGCATAAGTTGAACAAATGTCATTTCCTGGCAAAATGAACTGTCTCCCAGAAATGGACCCTTGGTTCTGCCGCCCTCTACTTTTTAAACCACGATAGTTATCCTAGTATCTGGCTGAAATAGAACTTTGGCTGCCACGACTCCCCACTCTCTGGCAGAAGTGGAAACTATGACTCTCTTTTCAAATCTCGACGGAATCAGCCCGCGCCCACTACTTCCGAATCAACCCGCGCCCACTCACTTTCTGGAACTAACATTATAGTTTAGTTACATTTTTTAATAAGGTTTTTTTCCAATCTTTTAACATTTTTAATAAAACGTTGTTAATAATTTTTAATTGAAAAGATGAAAATGACAGATAACAAATAACGGTACACGTAAGAATATTCTTGAAAGAATGAAAATGACCCATAACAACGGCTTGTACAAGTAGGAATATATAATAATAATAATTATTGTTTAAATTAATTGAATTTGTTGAAAAAATTTCTAATAAAAACTAATTTTACTAAATTTATATAAATTTAGAATCTAAAGAAATTAAATTTAATAAAAAATGTTAAAAGATATAAATTTTAAGTTATTTATAAAAATTTAATTTTACAATTTTGTATAAAAAATATTAAAGTGATTAAATTGAATATCAAATATTATTTAAAGAGATAATTAAAAATATTTTAAATTTGACATTAGATATATTAAATATTTTAAAATTTTGAAATTAGATATTTATTAAATAATTTTAAAGAAAAATTAAATCTAAGTTTATAATTTTAAATTAAATGTGCATACTGGTTTTGTGAAGATTATTTTTGTGGTAGTTGAAAGTTATGAGTTACGCTTCTGCTCGTGTTGAGCATCTCTTTCGCTAATCATTGATCAATCCCTCTCGATGGTCCCTCTGGAGGTTGCTATGGAAGGAGGTCGTCTTCTTTTTCACGCGCTCTCCCTTGATCTAGCTGCCCAGGCATTCATGAGCATCATAATTTCGCTCAGGGCTCCTCGGGAGTGATCTTTCTTCTCCAAATTTGTGAAGAAGCTTGATGCAATTCCAGAAATCGAGTTGCCCCCTTCAATCTCTCGCAAAACCGCTCTTTACCAGGGCTAGTAAAATAGCTAACTGGACTCTGGCCCTATGCCAAAACAATTCAAAAATGGGTTGAACGAAAGTGGGCTACAAAAACTCAAGGTCAAATCTCTGTATGTTTTTGTGGTAAGGGGTTACTTCACCTTCTACTTTGAATCCAAGGAAGATCGAGACTTGGTCTTCAAAAACGGGCCATATTTTATGTATTCAAGAGGCTTATACTTAAATAAATGGACACGAGATTTCGATTCTAAACTTGACATACCCAGTGTTGTTCTAGTTTGTGTTCATCTTCCTCACCTCCCTCTCCATTAATGGGGAGATGATTTGGTCAAAGCAATCGACAATGTGTACGGGAAATATATAGACAAAAGTGAGCCAATACAAATTTTGCTTGCATGTGCTCGAGTATGCTTGGAAGTTGATTTGGGCAAGGGGTTACTAGAGGCAATGAAGATCAAGGTAGATAACTAGAAGCACATTCAACAACTGGAATATGAACAACTCTCGTTCAAATGCAAGGTATGTCATGAATATGGTCATTTTGCAAATAGATGTTCTAAAAGAGCAGTAGAAGAACCAGTAGAAACCCAAGAAGCGCAATGGTAAACAGTCAGACGCAAAAAGCTTGGAAACCCCAATAAATCATTTAAGCATGCAGGGCCTTCTCAATCAGGATATATCCCATCTAAAGTCCACCCCTCTAAATCCACTACCCCTTTGCAATTTGGAGCCCCTCAATCTCTCCTCGGCAATCCTTTCTCACCCTATACAACCCCCGATCTTAATCCCCTTGCAGCTCATGAAGATGTTGAGATCCAACAAGATGATCCAGAGCAACACAATGTTGTCTCCTCCCCTCATCTCTTAATCTCCCTCCTCCTAGTATTCATCCCTCCAACCTCCACCTACCCCTCCGTGCTTCTCCCTGCCCATCGTTGAACCCCCAAGCCACATCCTATGCGGGGATCATAACCATAATCAAATCCAAAGAAACATTAGCCCCTCTAGAGAACCCCAAGAAATCTGGAAGGAAATTAAATAAGGAGATTCGAGACGAAGTAGCACAAAAGGGTATAGCAATGGGAATCTAACAACCAATGGATACATACATAGATAGAGGAGCAAGAATGAAGGACATGCGAACCCAGTTAGGGAGAGGTAAGGGCCTTGTCGCTCCATCACAAAGTAAATAATGAACCTGGTCTCCTAGAATTGCAGAGATCTCAAGCATTTCTCCAAAACAAACGCAGTTAAAGATCACATCAGATCAGAAATCCCATAAAACTTTATACTCCAAGAGACCAAGCTAAGTGAGTAAGAAGCACGGGCGGCCTCCACAGCCAAAGAAGCACGGACGGCCTCCAAATCTTTCGCAGCCTTCTTAGTCTCGTCCACAGTCACCATCTAAGGGCCTGCCCTCAACGGGTATGAATCCTTCCATTCATTTCCCCACTTGCAACTCTTCTCATATTGATTGTTATTTATCTGGCACTTTCTCTTCACTGCATGTGTTAAACCCTACAAGTGATCATCTGGATCAGAATTTGTGTGTAATCCCCCCTAAAACTACTCCTCTCACCTGCCCAATATCATCCATTCCCATTTTCTCCCCTACACCCACCCCTAATCCATCTCATTCCCCCCCCCAACCAATAATCCTTCCTGTACAACCCCCCCTTCTGGGAGATAAATGACCCACTCACAATAAAAAAGACAAGCCCAGGATCAATTTGGACTTGAAATCCTACACCCCCCCTCCCCCTAAAATTCAGAGGGGTCGACCCTCTTTCCTTTCAAAGGCCCAAGACACTTCTGAAGATGAAATTGCTTTGGGGGTTCAAACCACCATTCCAGGGACGCTTAGAGCAAGAGGTTCCCAACCTACCCCCCCTCCATGAAGTTCTTCTCCTACAACTGTAGAGGGCTGCCTAGGCCAGATAAGAAACTAGCCCTTTGTAGACTGTTAAAAAATGAACCGTTGGATATTATCTTTCTGCAAGAAACTCTGGGACGCATACTAGATATTGCGCAGTCCCTTCAAAATATGCTCCCTAGATGGATTCTTTTTTGTCTTGATGCACATGGGAGGTCGGGTGGACTTGCATTGGGCTACAGAACTCACACCATCAAATTACATAACTGCTGGGGTGGGATGGGTCATCTCGGTGTAGACATCAGTTCGGCTGAACTAGGGATACATATTTGGATCTTAAATGTATATGGCCTGTGCCAAAACAAACCTGCTTTTTGGCAGAACCTCCTAAGCTCTGATTCTTTTAAGTCCGACCACCTGATCCTGGGTGGTGACCTAAATTTCTCCATTGGACATGCTAAATCCTGGGGTCACAGGGCTCAGAGAGACTCTCTCTCGAATTACTTTTTGTCTGAACTAGAAGCCCACCATCTGATTGATATCCCCTCTGCCAAACCACAAGCTACTTGCAGGAACAACAGGACTGGGGATGATAGTCTGGCTCGCAGACTTGACCGTTTCCTCGTGAAAGAAAAGGTTTTGGACTTGGGGTTACAAATCAGACACTGGGTTCGTACTAGGGGGATATCTGACCACCTCCCCATTTACCTGGAAATAGTAGGGGGGCGAGAAAAACCTAAAGGACCTTTTAAGTTCTGCTCTGTCTGGATCAAGGATGACTCTTATAAAAAAATGATCTCTGATTTCTGGAGAGCAAATCCCCCTGGGAGAAGAGAAGACAGCTCCAGAAGATTTATTCAAAATCTTATAGCCCTTAGCAAGATGTCCAAACTTTGGGCCCATAATAAAAGAACACAAGAGGATCAAACTCTCTGTAAAATTGAAGCTGATATTGTCACTTTTGAGAATAATCTAGGAGACATCTACTCCTCAGAAGAACACAAGGATAGGATGGTTTCTCATTATGCAGAGAGAGCAAAAATTCTTAAGGAAAAGGAGGAATCCTGGCCCCTGAGGAGCAGAGCCATCTGGATGTTGGAAGGAGATGAAAACACCAAATTCTACCATAAATTTGCCAATGGAAGAAAGGCAATCAACACCATATGGCAGCTTCAAAATGATCAGGGGTAGGCATTAGATACCTTTCCACAACTTGCTGAACTTGCCTCCTCTCACTTCAAGAAAGCTTACCAAGCTCCCAAGGATATTAATCTTGCAGAAATCATCAGGGTGGCACAGCTCTTTCCCAGATATGTGGATCCCGGGGAAGAGGAAGATTTAATTAAGGCAGTTACTCTAGAGGAATTGGAACACACCTTAAAATGGTTCAAAAAGGACAAAAGTCCAGGGCCTGATGGTTGGTCGGTGGAATTCTATTTGGCTTTTTTCGACATCATTAGGGAAGACCTGCTCCGAATAATTGAGGATTCGAGAAGCAAAGGTTTTCTTCAAAATTCTATTACTTCTCCATTCCTTGCACTCATCCCTAAGAAGGACAACCCGGATACCTTCGAGGATTTTCACCCCATATCTCTTTGCAACTGCATATATAAGATTATTGCCAACAGGTTGAAACCCATCCTCTCTAACCACATCTCGCCGGAACAATTTGCTTTCCCACAAGACAGACAGATCCATGAAGCTATTGGCACTGCCCAGGAAGTAATTTATACATTACACTCAAGGTGAGGCAAAGGTACGATTTTGAAAGTTGATTTATCTAAAGCTTTCGACAGAGTGAATTGGCTTTATATTAGAATGTTGTTAACTCATCTAGGCTTCCTGTATTTATTCATTAAATGGATCATGAGCTACATTACTAATATCCCCTTTAGTGTCTTGGTGAACGGAAGTGCTTCTCCCTTCTTTACCTCTAGAAGGGGGCTGAGACAAGGATGTCCCCTCTCGCCATTACTCTTCCTGCTCGTTATGGAAGGTCTCAGCAATCTCATTAAAGACGAGCATCAAAGGGGTAGACTAAAAGGCATAAAGATAACAGAAGGTTGCACCCTAACACACCTTCTTTTTGTTGATGACATTCTGGTCTTTATCAATGGTAGTATTGGGGACATTAGCATCATCAAGGCAACTTTCACCCTCTTTCAAGTGGCTACAAGTATGAATGTAAATGATAGCAAGTCTACATTGAACAGCTGAGTGTACTTCGCACGAGATAGTATTTTCTCTACAGCACTTCCACTTCACTCAACTGCAATTAACAGAAGGCCTTAAATATATGGGCTACAAGTTGAAGCCACTAGGCTATAAAATTGCTGACTGGACTTGGCTCATCACCAAAATGGAGAAAAGACTAAACACATGGTACCTCAAATATCTTTCGCGGGCTGGAAGACCCACCCTCATCAAAAGCGTCCTATAGGCCACCCCGGTATATTGGATGTCCTTGGCTTGGATTCCCAGAGGCATCCTCAACAGAATTCCTGCCATCTGCTATAGGTTTCCTTGGCAAGGGAACAAAAAGGGAAGGATCTTTTCTTGGGTCAGGTGGGAGGCTCTAAATCTTCCAAAAAAATGGGGCGGGTGGGGCCTTAAAAAACTTGAGGATTTCTCTCTAGCTCTTGCTGCAAAACTTGGCTGGAAATTAGTTGCAGCAGACAGCCTATGGATGAGGGTCACATATGCAAAATACATAGCTCCCCTACACATCATGGACTGGACTAGGAGAGCTCATCAAAGTACCTTAGGGGTCTCAATTATCTGGAAGGCGGTACTTAAAGCTTTGAGTCCGACCAAGGAAGGTATCACCTGGAGGATTCGATCAGGAAACACAGTCCGAATTGGTCTTGATCAGGACATGCACCGATTACCCATGGAATTCATTTAGTTTCTCCAACAACAGAATTTCACTTATATATCTCAGATTGCTGTCCTGGAAAACTCCACTTTCCTTCAACACGCCTAAAAATCTGCTGAGCAGTTAAACATTCCTCCTATCTGGTCACAACAATGGGAGGAATTCACACGAGCCCTTATGGATGCCCACATCTGAATACTGGAAGGGGATCATGAGATTATTTGGGCTCATTCAAAAAATGGCAGATATACCCCAAAGGATGGTTATTTGACTTTAGCAGCAACAAGGAAGCCTCTTCTACTTGCTGAGTGGTGGAGACATCTTTGGAAACTCAAGGCCCCCCCAGATCTAGACTCTTAATGTGGACCATTCTCCGGAACAAAATACCAACAGGAGAAAATCTTCTCAAGCGATCACAGCATGGGCCCCACTGGTGTTGTCTCTGTAAACAGGCAAACGAGTCAACTTCTCATCTTTTTTTAGAATATACAGTAACTTGTTATCTATGGAAACTAATTCTACAACATATCAATCCTTCTACTACCTGGGCTGGGAATACTTTACTTGCTACCTGGAAAGTCTAGTATCACACTTCCACATCCCCAAAGATTCAGAACCTTCCACTTCTTACCTATTGGACAATTTGGACTGCTAGGAATTGCAACATTTTCCAGGATTTCGTACCAAATTGGGATGTCCTGGCAACAAAAGTCATTGTTGATTACACTCTCGTCCCGGATGATCCCCCTCCCAATAACAGGCACAACCCTTCTCATCAACAAATAAATTACAACAAACCTTAGGCTTTTTTTGA
>APFE030489988.1:0-42755 GCA_000404065.3 Pinus taeda
GGCTGTTAGATTCTCTATGCTATATAACAGGCAATCATTCGGATGATTTGCTAAGAGAGTGTGAGGATTTCTTGATGTAATCTCCAAATTTGATTAATATATTCCTGATACCTATGTTTGGTGGATGTAGCCCAGATTGGTTGGGTGAACCACGTTAATTCTTGTATTTATGTGTTAATTCTCCTGTTTGTTTATGAAATTGCTGTGCACCTGATCCAACATGTTAACCATCAACCATATGGAATCTCACAAATATAATTTAGTTTGAAAATGTGAGAAACAATCATTATGAATATATAATGTATTGATGAATACATGTATATGGAATATATGTGCATATTTAATGTATATGTACACAATTGTCTCCTTGAGGCACTATATTGATAGCAATAGAGGAAATCTAAAAGTCCTTGCAAACTTTGCCATTCTCAATTTATTTTTATTTATTTATTATTTTAAAAATGTTTTTTTGGTGTGTGTTTTAGTTTATATTTTTATTTTTAATGAGTTAGGTAGAATAAATATATCATTTTAGCTTTTTCTTCTTAGGGTTCGTTGAAGGGAATTAAAAAATGAATTGAAATTGTAGAACTTTGACACATGGCATATGCAAGGGTGGTGTGGAAATTGGTGGTTTTAATTTTATGTTATGTTTTGTTAATGCCACGTCAAAGTTGGTGGCCCTATGTTTCTTGTGCTCTCCTTCTTCTTTGAATTCTCTCTATCCATATAAAGCATATATTACATTGATCAAGCATAGAGTTCACATAAAATATAGTGTAAGGGTTGGATTGATGAGGGCCATGTCTTTTTTTTTTTTTTATAACAAAGACGGTTGAGTTTTATTTATAGGAAGAGGTTAGGCATGGCCAAACAACCTCGATTACAATCAATTGAAAGATTTCTGGCTTTTTAGAATCCTCATATTTTGGCTTTTGTATCAGAGATTAGTTGTTGCTTTTGAATCTTTTGGAATGGCTGAGTATTCCTTGATTTT
Source organism: Pinus taeda (assembly GCA_000404065.3). Classification (NCBI taxonomy): domain Eukaryota; kingdom Viridiplantae; phylum Streptophyta; class Pinopsida; order Pinales; family Pinaceae; genus Pinus; species Pinus taeda. The sequence goes on from APFE030489988.1 coordinate 998, forward strand.
CTCTTGGATTCTGAATATCTTGTCTTACATTTTCACTTTTCTTTGTTTCTTTAAAACTTACCTGACTTAAAATAGTTCCCGCATATATTTTAATCCCTAACCCAAATAATACAAACCCACATATATTAAACTATATTAATATATATCATGTACCCACCTCCATTATATCAAGCTACTCTTTCATACTCGACCCCATGTCAAGGTTAAGACCCCTCCATATTCATCGCGCAATAACCATCGGATCTTCCCTTGCCCAAATCCGATGCTTTTCGCTTCCCTCGCAGTTCGACCCTTAATTCCTCAGAGCGCGCAAGATGGGCGGTTTCGACCTGCCACGCGTTAGACCCTAAGGTACATCACATCCATTTAAGAATTACTGCCCAACAACCAGAAGCAGTGCGATGTAAATTTCTTATCACTCCCTGCGACATCAACACCCCACCATTTTCGACGCATGATAACTGTCATATCTTCCCCTGCCCAGATCCAATGCTTTTTGCGTCTCTCACTGTCCGACCCTTAACACCTCAGAAGCGTGCGATATGGGCAGTTTTTACCTGCCACGCGTCAAACCTGAAGGTACATTGCGTACGTTTAAGAAATACTACCCAGTAGCCAGAGGCGGTGTGATGTAAACTGCTTACCACTCCCTGCGTCATTAACACCCCACCATTTTCAATGCACGATAACTGTCAGATCTTCCCCCGCCTAGATCCGATGCTTTTCGTGTCCCTCGTTGTCTGACCTTTAACACCTCAGAAGCATGTGATATGGGTGGTTTTTACTTGCCACGCGACAGTTCCTCAGGTACATTGCATCCGTTTGAGAAACACTGCCCAATAGCCACAAGCGGTGTGATAAAACCCGCTTACCACTCCCCGCGTCCTTTAAAACTGTCCTCCATTTGAATTTAATTTTGCGCCCTATTAAAACACCCAACACTGATGGCCCATGTGCTAAATCAATTACCTCTCGAATCCACGTGATGTTAAACCATCAAGTAGTTTCCTACTCTTTCTCGATAGTGAATGTCAGCTTGTGCTAGAGGCTTAGTTCTGGGTATTTCTTCTACACTCAAATGTGAATTTGGTGGATGCTATGATATTTTAGATTTACAATTTCAAGGCGACATGACTTATGCATAGGGATTCAGTCCCTCTGCCTTTTCTAACCTGTCCTTGTTCAACTCTCTTTTTCTGTTAAGGAATTGGGTGCCTTTCAACTTCTTCATTGTTCTTGTCCAACATACCTTGAGCTAGAAGACATCCTTTGTTAGGCATTATATTAGCTTCCTTGTTAAGAGTTCGCAGGACATGGTAGAATGAGTAGGAAGTGAAATTTTGAGTCATCTTTCTTATTCTTGCAAGGGTCTTGTTTAGAGCAGATCTATTGAGTTGGTCGCCCGTGTTAAGGATTTTAATTAGGATTTTGGAGTCCCCAAAGATTTGAAGGTTTTCCCCTCTGTTCCTCTGAGCCAGTTGACACGCTCTGAGCAGTCTGAGAATCTCGGCCTGGTTGTTGGTTCTATATCCTAGGCCCCAACTGAAGCTATCATTTTTTTGCCCATCTATGGAGTAAATTTTTCCTCCTGCCCCTGATGTCCCTAGGTTTCCTTTCGAGGCTCCGTCCAAGAATATCGTGACTTTTCGCTGATTTTTCCACCACTTTTTAAAGTCCGCCTTAGAGATCCAAAGTCGCCACTCTCGATTGTGGCTAGGCAAGGAGATATTGTTTTTGATACCGGCCCATCTCAGGGATTCACCTAGCCAGCTGATCTCTTCAGGGAGTAGGGAATTTCCAGACTTATGAGGTCTATTTTCAAAAGTTTCCAGCAGCAGAGCTTTGGCCTTAGCAGTTACTGAGTTGATGGATTGAAGTCTGATGTTGAAGATGGATTCATTCCTTGCCAACTAGATTCCCCAACAGATATATTTTAGAATTGCATTCCAAATTTTAGTCCATGTTGATTTGCGATTCAGAGTGTGAGGATAACGTTCTTTCCAAGTTGCGAAGAGACTAACAAATGATGGCTGCTCAAGGATTTTGGCGTTGAGCCCCATCATTTCTTGCAACCATACCTCTTGAGAAAATGGGTAGTCTATGAACAAGTGTTTGATCGTTTCCTGAGCCTTGCAGCATAGAGGGCATTTGTGGGGACCAATGATTCCTCTTTTCTCTAAGTTATCTCCATTTAGGGTCCTTTTGTGCATGAGAATCCAACAGAAGAAGTTGATTTTTGGGAGTCCAAATGCGTCCAAACATGCTGCCAAAGCTTTGTAGTATGGATCTGATGTTGTTGTTCTTGTAGAGATGCAAAGCCCAACCATGTTGAGTAAACTCCGGTCTTCCCCCAGCCCCACTTATCCTTGAATGGAGATGCATATGAGCCAGACCAGTGAGTTTAGCTAGTAATTGATGGAGTTGAGGGAGCATCTAGTCAGGGGGGCGGTGGAGGACCCAATTACTCCAGTTCCCTACTGAATCCCAAGTGCATATATCAACAAGTTTGTGGATACCTTTTTGGATGAGCCAGTTACACAAGTTTGCTATTTATGGTGCAGCATTTAGGTGTTGGAGGCCCATGATCTTATCTTCCCATAGTCTAATTCTTTTCCCATTTCCTCGTATTCTATAGAGTTGGTATTTAAAGAACTTCCAGCCTTGGCTGCACAGCTTCCACAACATGGTTCCTTTGTGGGAATCTCCTTCTTCTATATTCTTTATTGAGAGTTTGTGCAGATATTTTTTAATTAGAACTTGACTTACAGGGTGTCTTTGATTTGAGAAGATTTTCCAGAGGATCTTACCTCCCATTGCCAAATTGGCCAACCCAGGATCTCTTACTTGTAGTCCACCTTCAGATATTGGCCTTTCCACTATGTCCCAACTTACTGTATGAATTTTTTTTTTGGTTCCCCTTTCCTCCTTGCCATAGAAAATTTCGAATAAGATTTGCTAGCTATTTGGTGATCATTTTTGGAGCTAAAAGGAATGAAGCCTGGTATACAGGAAGGGATAAGAGAACTGACTTGACCAAAGTGAGCTTCTTAGCCGTGGTAAGCCACTGTCTGCCCCAAGTAGTCATTTTTTCCTTGATTTTACTGATAATTTCCATCCAATGAGGGGCCTTATTGATACCCAAGGTTAAAGGCAGGCCAAGATACTTGAATTTTCCCAAGAGACATAGTTGGTGAAGCCCAGGGCTTGGGAAACCCTGAGTATAGTTTGTTGGTCTACCACCCAGCCGTATACTACACTTTTCCTCTTGTTGACCATAGCTCCCAAGATTCTGCAAAAGCTTTGCACTACTCCATTGAAGGCTCTTACTATTTTAATGGAGGCTCCTCCCATAACGATAGAGTCATCGACGAACAAGGCATGATTGATTGGGGTTGTCCAAGTTATCACCCTGATGCTAGGAACTGTCCCATTGAGCTTCTCAGTTGTGAGATTTCAACTTAGAGATTCTGCCATTAGAATATATAGTAAGGGGGACAGAGGGAAGCCTTGCCTGGTTCCCCTCAAAGCTTTGAAGTATTCTGTTAGCCTGCCATTTACTAGAGGGGCTATCCAAGGTTCTCCAATGCATGCTTTAATCAATTTTACAAATTCAAAACTGAAACCAAATGCAGAAAGAACTTGGAGGAGGAAAGAGTGCCTTACTCGATTGAAGGCATTCGCCATGTCCAGTTTGATGAGCATACCTTGCACTTTGCATTGATGGTTGGAATGGATGATTTCGTGCACCAGTATCACATTGTCTAGGATATGCTTGCCTTTGACAAACCCACCTTGGTTGGGTGAGATGAGTTTTTCCAGCAAAGGCTTTATTCTATTTGCAAGTAACTTGGTGAGAATTTTGTAGGACGCATTACAAAGCAAGATTGGCCTGAATCTATCGAACACCTCGGGGTTGGCTTCTTTGGGAATTAGAGCTAAGAAGATGGAGTTTATGCTTCCTCCCACTTTGGTTTTTTGGAGGAAGCCTTTGATCATTCAGTACAAATTAGCCTTGATGACATCCCAACAGATTCTATAGAAGTGTATGGAGAATCCATCGGATCTTGGGGCTTTGTTTGGTTCCATATTCCAACTGACATTGCTAATTTCATCTTCAACGAATGGCTTTAGGAGTGTTGCATTGTCCTCCTTGTTAACCATCATTGGAAAGTGCTTAGGGAATTCATGAGCTTCCTCATCATCCTCTGTGCCTTCTTCTTTGAACAACAGCTGAAAATGAGAGGTTGCCGCCTATTTTATTAGAGTTGTGCCTTTAAGAATAGCCCCATCTGGCGAGGTGATTTCAACAATGTGGTTTCTAGAGAGACAGGTTGGAATTTGCTTGTGGAAGAAGGCTGTATTTTTGTCTCTAGACGCAAGCCAAGGATTGCGTGACTTAAGCCTCAAGTATTCTTCCTCCTTTCTGAATGTCTAGAGGGTGTTTATTTGGTGTTCTTTCTCGCTATGAATTCTGTGCTGGAAATATCTTGCATCTCCAGGCCCATTTGCAGATCTAGTAGCTGCTTTGTGCTATGTTTTCGTTGGGTAGTGGGAGAATCTGTGGGCTTTTTTATCCATTGTTTCAATGCTATTTTGGTAGATTTTATCTTTTTCTCCCAAACATAGCTGGTCGATCCAAGAACATGGATGGACCATGCCTTATTCATTGTATCTATAAACCTTTCTCTTTTTTCCCATAATGGGTTGAACCAGAAGGGGATTGGCCCCAGGTTTTCTTCTTCTTTCACCAGAAGGAGGATGGGTTTATGATTTGAATTCCACTTTAGCAAACTTTTTTGTGTAAATTATCATCTTATCGGAGAGAAAGGAACTCTGAAGAAGGAATATATCTAGCTTGGCTGATATGTGCTCCTCCCCTATTCTATTATTTGTCCATGTGTAAAGCCCTTTTTTTGGCTTGAAGTCCAATAAATGCCATTATTGAATCAAGTTTTCTACTAAGGGAAGAATGCAGTCCCTGTTGCTGATTCCTCCTCTTTTTTCCTTTGGGTTGAGGATTAGATTGAAGTCTCCCCCAATAGTTATATTCTTGAGGGAGTATGTTTCCAAAAAATTAGTCAGAGTTTGCCAACATTTTTCCTTTTCTGCATAGAGGATAGGTACATAGAGATTAAAGAGAGAAAATTTTATCTTACTTGAGAGGTATCGAAGTTCGATGTAAATCCTGTGCTGCATTTGGAAGGATCTCTCAAGCTGAAACTTGTCATCCTCCTAGAGAGTGGCTATCCTGCCACATGTACCTCTGGCGCTTACCGCTTTTCCAACTTTTGTTTTCCATTTTCCTTTTCTGAGTTCCAGAAGGGCTTCGCCTTCTATTTTAGTCTCTTGGAGCATGAAGATCTCAGGAAGTTCTGATTTCAGCAGGTTGTTGACTGCTTCAACTTTTGATGGATTCCCCAGTCCTTTGCAAGTCCAAGAGACTAATCACATTATTTACTGGCAAGGGTTGGGGTAGCACCTCCCTTGGGAGGCCTAGTTCTAGTATTTATGTTGATAGACATCTCTATAGTGGCTTGGATGCCTTGCATTTTTTGTCTCTTTGCTTCTTCTTCTCTGGCATCTCTGAGAATTTTCCTCCCCACTCTTTTCGAGGGCCTCTCAGTTGTTTCATCTTTTGAGGATCTGAATATCTTTGGGGTCTTCTTCCTTGTCATATCTGCATAGGTTGGGGAGCTAGAGGCACCTTTTGGGGTTTTTCTTTGAAGAGGAACTATTTCCTCTTGCCTTTTATTTTTTTCCATGTTGTTAGCCTTCTATTCATCGTCTTTATCTGCTAGATCTTGGAGTTTTTCTTGTGTGTTGAGTATTTCAAAGGGATTTGTGGGTATGTCTACTCTTAGTGGGACTAAGCTTCCTTCTGCTTGGGCTTCGGGAGGAGAACCCCTCCTAGTGGACAAGGATTTCCCTTTGTTCCTATTTCTCTGCTTAGTTGTTCCTGATTTATGAACCTGAGTCCATTGATATCCTTTATCCTTCTCAGCTTCATTCTCTGAATTCTTTTTATATTGCTTGGAAAAATGCCCATAGCCATGGCAATGCTGGCATTTAAATGGGATTTTCTCATAGTATAGCACTTGTATGTGTGCCCAGTCATCCACCATGAGTTTAATAGCTTCAGGGAGACCTTCCTCCAGGTATACTTCTATGCAAATTCTCGCACATGAGTATTGATCTCTTCTTTCTGCTCGATTGATGTATTTATTGAGTTTGTTGCCTATGACTTCTAAGGATTTAGGGTTCCAGCAGTGTAGAGGTAAATGAGGCAACCACACCCAGACCGGAATAGTCAAGTGAACATCCTGAGTCAGATCGAAGTTTGGTGTCCATTGATTTAGATACAGACCCTGAGGCCCCATGAAATATGGGTTGTTTCTGAATATGAGGTTCCTACCTTCTAGTGCTTCAAATACAAATACAAGGAATCCTTTGCTGACGAAATGGATTTTTATTCCTTCCTTGACCAAATATCACCAGTTCCTTTGCACCCAGGCATCTACAGCTTTAGGCAAGGGCCATAAGCCTGTGAACTATACAATAAGCCCTCGTTTTGCTAGGTTTAATGCCACTTTGGAGGGTTCTCAGTTGGCAGAGGAACTGTGGGGATGGATTCCATTTTTTTTACAAACTTCTATGGTTTTCGGTTGTTGGCTGTTTATTGTAGGCCGCAAACAGATCTCGGAATGCAGCTAGCTCAGGTTGAAAGGTGGTTCCTTTTCACGACCCCCTCCTGGGGCCATGGCTCTGAAGCTGCACGCAGTCTTGTGGTTGACTGTGGCTCCTCACGCACTCGTTGTGCTTCCTCCTACTGGCCGTGGAGGCCGCACTAGGCTCCCACTATCTAGTTCCTCGCGTGCAGAATCTTCTTAGTGTCCGATGAGGGCCATATCTTCTTAGGAACAAAAGTAAAAGCTAATAGGTAGCTTGAATTTCTTTCCTCCTCATTTCATTTGGGAAAGGTGTAACCTTTCTTGTTTTTAGTGTTAAGGAAATTATGTATAGAGGTTAATTGAACAAGATTTTTTTTATAGATGAAAGGCACCTAAGTGAATGCTTAAGCATCTAAGTATTTCCTTATATTGGCCCTTGCTTTATCATTGGTTTCTGCAAAGATTTTGTTAGGATCTTTCCTTGAACCTCTGAAGTAAAAAACTATGTTTCTTGGTATTGAGGTTGTCTCTAGTAAATAAGGCTCATATAGTAAATGTTATTGTGAAAACAATAATTGTAAGAAATTTTATTAGAAGGTTCCACTTACTAAAATTTTCCTACTCTAGAATGCTTGTAGGACATGGTATATAAATATTTAAAAAGTAGAGTGATGTAATGATATGTCATGTTAAGCATTGTAATTGGAGCTATGCTCAACTGGAGATTGCACCTCAAAGTGGAAAATGTACATGGCTTTCATTTAAAAAGTTGATGCTATTTGTGGTAATCTAGTTCTCTACAATTGCCTATTTATCTTATAATCCACCAGTTCTACTCTATATCTAGGTATACTATGTTATTATTGCTTTAAATATTTCATTTTTTTGATAAAGAACAACATAAATGATACCAAAGCACTTTCCTAATCCAATATTTTAGATTTTATTTGCAGTATAATTCATATTCATGTATCTATAAATAACACAACGACTTTCCATTTGATTAGTAAATCTATGGTAGGGGAAGAATATGTAGAGGAAATATAAGCAATTGCACCTATTTTTACTACCTTTTAACTTGTACTAGTACCCCTTCAAGTAGTACCACATTAGACAACTCTTTTATGTGGAATTTCACTTCCGTGTACCCTTGACAATATTGTAAGTACCCTAGATTACTTGAAACCAAATTTAGTTAAGCTAATTGATTGCATTTTTGATATAGTCCACTAAGAAAAGCATATGGGAAAATTATTCTTTAATACTTTGGCAATATGGAAGTACAACTAAGGGTATGGTCAAGCCTCCTTACTTGGTACCCTAAGAAATTTAGTCAAGTATTAATATTGGACCCTACACATATATCACAGAGATTTAACACCTAAAACTCTCTTTCCCTCAAGACCCTATAAATCCTCTCCTTTGTTGCTACTCCATGAATTTCCTATATAGATTATATTATCAAGAATTTGGGGATATATTAACACAATATATTCAAGTAGGAGTACAAATCTAATTTTAAGAGTAATAAAAAAACAATATATGTACTACCCACACCCTTATTTGAGACCTATCTCAATAGAGTTCTTTCATCAAGCTAGTTGTCATGGTACGACTATCTAGTAAGTCTTTTTGGTAGAATCACTCACACTACTACTAAGAAATTATCTCAATAGACATAGGAAATAGCGTTGTTTACCTTGGTCTTACTCTCTAGTGATATTTTTCATGTGGACCCACATTTCTATGGCTACCTCTTGTGGAATCAAGTTATCCACCAAAGTCTCATGTTTGGAAACTATTCAACAAGATGCAACATAATATATATTACAACCACTCTTATGCCAAGGAAAATATTGATCCATCTATGATAAGTTATCCAAACTAGATTCACTCCTTGACAAGATGTCCAAACTCATGAAAATGAAAATGTATATCCTTCCTTCATTATGTATGCATTATTAATGGTGAGACTAGTTGTCCCAAAAGGAATGGTTTGAATCATCCAATCCGATTGGGCATTACTCTACCTCAGTAATATGTGATTCTATGACTCACATGTGGCATATACTTCATAAAGTGGATCTCAAAATATCTAATGGATTCAACCCCAGAGGTTGGGTTACTCAGATGGAACATTATTCTTCTCTACATGGAATTATAGATTATTTAGTGAAGTTTTATGTGGGAATATTATTTGGATCCTAAATGTTGGAAATGTTGGAAATGGAATAAGAAATCCTATATAGGTTATATTTCTTGGACAACAATATATCTTTTGAACCTTTCCTTGTCTCAAATATTGCCATTCCATTAAATCCTTTTGTTGATAACCCAAAGGATAAAACTATTCTTTTACTGTAGAAACAAAATTTGACCAAGAAGAAATGAGACTACCCATGTTTTTGCTACCTTTCTGCAACTTCCTCTCCCACCAAACGAGAGTGGTGCCACTTAGTCAAAGAGATGCTAATTGGATCGCGGCCTCATCTTCCTTGATTTGCTGAATCTGATAATAGACCTTGATCTATCTAATCCAATTATTAAATTTCTATACATTACATTCTCCATTATATGTGGGCAAATCAAACTTTACATCTAACTTAAAAAATAACTTCTTAAATGCATTTATATGATGTCTGTTAGAATAATGAGAAGAAGAAGAACAAGAAATTTCTCTAGTGGATGGAGCGGGCGGTTCTAGAGGCTCTCCTCTTCCACCTTCATGATTTACCAAGGCATGACATCTGGTTCTTTCTTCTCATTCTTGATTGTCTTCTCATATTCTACAAACAACTTGTAAAATTTCTCTGCAATGGTGAAGAATATCTTGCCATAATTTCACTCTTCCTCCATTCGAGCTTGCTCATCTGCCATGTTTCATCTTTGTGTTGCACGTCCCACTTCAGGATCAAAGGATTTGAGTTTTCCTTCTCCTCTTTGGAGTTTGTTCATGATTAACATTCACTCATACAACTCGCATCAAGAAGACCTTCTCTGATACCAAACTTGATCAAGATCTTTTACTTCAAGGATGCATACATAATTGCATATAAAAGAGCATGTAACCAAGTGATATAAACACATAAAAGAAGTGGAATTCAAAAGAAACCATGGGATCAAAGGCACAAAAACAACTTGATAACAGAGTTCACATAGTGTGGGATGTGTCTCCGGGCCCTCCTCAATGTGGGGAGACCTCTTTCATTAAATGACAGTATAGATAAATTGCAAGAAATTATAAAATGACACCTTATACCTCCACTTTTGGGGACGACCTGAAAATGTAGACCTCTACTGGAGAAACGGGCTGCATGGTTGGATTCCTGGCAAAAAATCATGAAAAATGACAATAAAGTCGACCCCTTTATGACACTTGCACTTTTGGACTCCCAAGGAATCTTCTTAGCATAAAAAAGATACCCTTGCATCAGGGTTCCGCTTTCCCGGTTCCACACATTGTTCTGCTAGTTGGGCTCTCAGTCTCTGCCTCTCCTCCTTCTGTTGGACGAAATGAAAGGTTTAAATAAGTTTCGAGCAGGCAAAACTTCCAACCAATTGCCAATGACCTATTGGGTAGTGACATATAAGTTAAGGTTTTGGATGGGGAGGTCCCAAGGTCCAACCCACGGGACCCTTAGAATAATTGTTGTTATAATTGGCACGTGGTTTCACTTTGGTAATAGGGCCAACCATTTTGGCTGGCTGGCCCACTAGGTCAGGTAGGTTCAAATCCCACCGGACTCAGAATCATTAACACACCATTACATGGTGGTTAAGCGAGGTCAGGGTCAATGGTGACTTCGACCCATTGTGTTTTATTTTATATATATAATATGTTTGATGGGTGGCGGGGTTGGTGGCCCACCACCTATTTTTTTAACATATATATATATATATAATATATATATATATATAGATATATATATATATATATATATATAACAAATTGATTAAAAAATCCGTCGGCCAAATTGGAAGTCATCAGCCAAATTAAAGAGGCAAAAAATTCTCCCATTTCGGTCATCGAAATCCATGTGCCGATAAGTGCCAAATTGTTGCGTCGTTAGTGGCTGTCACTAGGCCTAGTTTTGACCAAAACTTTGACTAGCCATAACTTTCACATATGAACTCAGATTGAGGCTCCATTTGCACCGTTGGAAAGCTTGCAACAAGATCTTCAATCTAGCCCTAGTTCCACTTCAATCTAGTGACTTTGATTCTTGAGCTTTTCCAAAGTCACCTCTTAATTCTGAGCGTGTCGAGAGCCACTTGGATCATTCCTCCATATCCAAATTCTGGTCCTATTATTTTGTTAGCTTGAAAACATTCTCCAAAAATATTTATTGTAGATCTTGCTATCCTGATGACATCTGCCCTTTCATCTAGAAAAACAACCCGATTTTTGGCTAGCCAAATTTTCCAGCATAGATATGTAGGTAGTACTTCCCATATTTTGTTCATTAATTTTTTCCTTGCCAAAGAGCCGTTATAACATTTTTTACATTTTCCCAACAAGTCTTGCAACAAAGAAGGCCAAATTACCCTTGATTTTAATTGAGATAATATCACTCCCTAGACTTCAAGCAAGCAAGTGTATTCCAAGAAGAGATGATTAACAACATGCGTGCACAAAGCGCACTAGGAAGGTCCAACAATTCCCATTTTTAATAAATTCTGAGCTGTTAGGATCTTCTTATGAACTAATGTCCAACAAAGAATATTAATTTTTTGGTGGAAATCTTAACTCCAACTAAAGGCCCAATTCGAGAAGAGGGACGTCTAACATAAGGGAAGATAAAATATTGATAACCCCTTTTAAGAGAATACAAATCACCTTCCGAACCTCGAGAGTCTCGATTTGGTAAGGAGGAAGGAGTACATCCAACAATAATGGATTTGAGAGATATGCAAATACCAACAAGGTGACCCATAATGTTATCTTAGCCGAGTTCAACCAATTCCTGTCATATGACCACTAGAAGATATCCCATGGAGAGATTTTAGGTTAGGAAATTAGCTAATTACTTAGGGGACAAAATAGGGGATTTGAGCCTAGAGGATGATTTCCCATAATTCCCTCATCCATTTTTTTTAATTTCCCATTTCCTGGAATCCAAGTCAAGTTAGATCTAATTAAAGGAATAAAAGAAAAATCAACCGCCATCTATGGGAGCTACCTCTATTAAGAGAAATATGATGAATACAAAATTCTCTCGCCCCATTATGATTTTTTTATGAAGCACCTGTTTCCACCAATCATTATACCCAATGATTAATTTCCAAACCAAATTTAACCCAAGGGCTATATTCATTGGAAGGGGGTATCTTATTCCTAACACCCCCCACTCCCCCTGGATTTTGGAAGCCTTACCACCTTCGAACTCACTAAATGAAACTTTTTAGAGTTTTTCTTGCCTCCTTTCCAGAGAAATTGCTTGAGCTCTCGAGGCATTTGCTGTTTGACTGAGATGAGGGCTTGCAAAGTTGAGAATTGGAATATAGGAAGGGTTGAAATGAAAGGTTGATTGAATTAGAATTAATCTTCGAGTCAGATTTAGCCAATGAGCCCCCCATTACTCAAATTTGGATTTAAACTTGTCAATATCATGACTCCAAGAAGGATGAGGGGACTTTTTGAGACATATGGGCAAGCCCAAATATTTGAAATTGGTCCATCCATCCCTTCCTACCAGTCCCAAAATTATTAAAAAATTACCATGCTCATAGATCTACATTGGTTTAAATTTCTTTGGAAGTAATTATGTCTAATTTTATTATTGAAAATGCTATTAAAAAAAGTAAATTTTAAATTGAAGTTTAAAAAAAAATCTAGTAATATGGAGAAAATTAAACGAGCATTTAGTTTTTTATAATAACACTAATAAATAAATGTTTATGAATGATATTTAATTGATTACTTTTTAAAAATATTTATTTAATCATTAAAATTTATATTTATATTTAAATTTTTAAAATAAAAATAATTAAATATATATTTGATTATAATCGGTAAAATGAAATGAATATACAATTTATTTTCATTGTAAACATTTCTATGTAAAGCTTCTACAATAATCTCTCATATTGGACTCTAAAAAAAGTGTGTATCTATATGTATATATATAACTCAATAAAATTAAACCCAATACATTGGTAAAGAAAATTGCTGGAGAAGTTGGCATGATAACTTAGACAAAGATATCTTTTTATTTCCTAGCAGTGATACTGATACTCTCTTTTACGGAGTATTTTGGTTATTATTGAAAATGTTATTAATGGTTATTATTGAAAAGGCTATGAAAAGAAGTAAATTTTAAATTGAAGTTTAAAAAAAATCTAGTAATATGGAGAAAACAGAACGAGCATTTAGTTTTTTATAATAACACTAATAAATAAATGTTTATGAATGATATTAATTTATTATTTTTTAAAAAAATATTTATTTAATCATTATAAATTTCTATTTATATTTTAAATTTTTTAATAAAAATAATTAAATATATATTTGATTATGATCAGTAAAATGAAATGAATATACAGTTTATTTAGTAAATCAATAAACTTTTGAATAATAACAACTTGCTCTTAAATTGATATATGTTATACAACATATTAAAATGTAATCAAGTTTGATTACATGATATAGAACTTCAATATATGGGTGACCTGTGATGCAAAATACAACTACATAATTGTGGATAATATTTCGAAAAATATGATTATATTATTTTATCTTTAGGCTGATACGCGTACTTATTTCATCGATGTAGGCTTGTGGAATTTCAAATTTTTATTAAATCACTGGATAGGATTGCATGATAATGGAATATGCTTCGTTTCGTTTGATAAAGAGATTGAGGGTTATTATTTCTCTCAACCTTTTCCCCTTGAGCGTTATTTCCTTAATAAATAGCCTTAGCCTTTTCCTCTTGATCATTATTTCCTTAATAAATAATTTTTAATGAGTAAAATCAAACTACAACGAGCTTATCTTATTTAATTTCCAAATTTATTTGAAATATCAGAAATGTGGTTATTTCAAAATTTGTATTTTAAGATTTAGTAAATGTTAATTTAAATTTTTTTTATTGGAGCTAGAGTTTTGTGGAGGGTAAAGGTTTTTATTGCTTAATTAAGGACCAACTCACATGAATTTAGATTGGAAACAGGATGGTGGAAAAAGCCTAAAAAGAATTGGGAAGGGTGTGTACATTTTGCACATCCGCGCTGTGGAATCCAAAAAACATTTCATTTTGGAATGTGATGCATTCAAACACATAAGAGAAAGTTATGAGAACATGTTAGCATCAGTTTCTTGGCATTGTTTTTTCAGCTAAGAGATTGTTGGAAGGTTGGACCAGCTCATCATCAATTTGAATTGGAAAAAAAATAAATTGCAAAAGACTAAAGATAAAGAACTCATAGTCTTATAGATTATTTTAAATCTAGTAAACCTTAAAATATCATTTCATTTCATAATCATCCTTGAATTATGTAATAAATTAAATTTTATTTATTTTTTAATTCAAAAGATATTGATTTTAAAATAGATTTGTTAATGCAATAATTTATATTAACTTTATGTGCAATTTTGTTTTTTAAAAATAAATGCATTTGCAGCCAACACTGATAAGAAAACACATAGTGTAATGTTGTGTTGTGTTGACATGCAGTGATAGAGTATTTTTTAACATAATATAAAAAATAAGATATTAAGATTTAATTTTAATTAATATAATTGAAAAAAAATTCAAGAAATTAAAATTCCAAATAAACAATATTATGTAGCATATGATGACAGTGTTTTGATCTTATTGATAAAAAAATACTGTTTTCAATTTAATATAATTGAGAAATTTTTTATATTAAAATTTAATATAAACAATAATACAGTGATTGTATTTCTTTTAATTGTAAATTTAGATGGTAATAATTACACTATTTTTTTTGAAGGGTTATAATGATAAACCTTTAAGGTGTTTTTTTTTTTAATTTTTTTTGAAGGGTTTTAATGATAAACATTTAAGATGTTTATTGATTAAGTCAAATAAGTCACCAATAATATTTTTATTATTAATAATTGTTTATGTGATATTTTAAGAAAAAAAAAGCAATAATATTATTTTTATATTTTTTAATTTATGTTATGAGTATATTAATAATATTTATTAATATGATTCTGCTAATTATAACAATAATAAAGTAAAATTTTACCGTGAAATACCAAACATTTAAAAATTTAATTTTTATTATAATAAAAAATACAGAACAACTGAACATTATTTAAAAGAAAAAAATTACAAAACAGAATAACATCATTACATTATTATATGGGGAACAAAACAAATACACGAGCTAACAAATGCACTGCAATCATAACAACTTTTGAAACCACGAATCGCATATTATAATGTGCACTGAAGACCTTCAACTGCTTGCTTGCCTGGAGTTTTATTTGCTGAAAAACTTATATCTCACTAACAGAGCAGCAGCCACAGTAGCCACAGTAGATGCATAAATGACTGTATACGGTACTCCCTCAGTGGCCCTCTTTGTCAACATAACAGCAGCAGGGGCTGCTACTATCACAATCACCATATCTCTTCCGTATGTTGCCACCAGATGTTTGGAGAATTTTCGAACAAACGCGTGGAATTCGTCGCGATCGATTTCCTTATTTTTGTCTAAATCATATTCCTGCATGCAGTTGATATGCACCCATTTTTACATTTCACTTATGGCAAAATGACTGAATTAGATTTTTTTTTTTGATTATAAGGATCATCAATCCAAAATAATCTAACTGTTTTATTATTTTGAATCTATATACAATCAGAATCAATTAAGTCATTGCTCAAAATAAAACAATTAGACTTCTCTGAAATTAATTGCATACCTCTAGCATTTTGAACACTGATTCCTCTGATGGAGGAGCCCATTTGGCCCCAGTTATCTCATTGGTTTTCCTATTCCAATAAAAAAAGGTACACAAATATAAAGTGAAATTGTCTACTGGTGATTTCAATGGGCTATTATCATGATATGCGGAATATTAGTCAATCACACAGATATGGTCGCAGCGAATCAGCAATTGAGATAAGTTTTAGGAAATCCAGATAAATTCAAGAAAATCTATATAGTTCAAGCAAATTAAAAAAATATTTAGAATTGCAAACTTATTGCCATTTTTATAAACTTACCTGAAGATGTCAAGAATTGCATCATAGAACTGGTCAAAGGTCATGGTTTTCTTCCGAACTTTTCCATCACTGCCACCTGGTAATCTGTCAAACGTAGTGTCTATGATCTTATTCAGTTGTTTTTCTGAGATGTGGTCTGCAACACATCGTGGCGACAACAATAAATGATCGGTAACTCTAACATTTTAACAAAGTCAAACAACTGCAGGACTACAGACAGAGAAATTCATATAATAACGGGAAGAAAAATTGCCACAAATGTATGTGAGATCAATACATTTAAATGTGTTCAGGACTTGGCCCATGGCGATCTTGCTTGTACAGAAATCCTGATGCTTGCAGACGCAAAAATATGATGCTCGCAGCAACACAGAGAGTGGTAAGCTTATATGATTCACGATTCGCCAACTTCACTGATTTAACGCCATATTGGTTTCAGGTAATTTCAGTTTTTATAGGCTTGAACGCAGAATAGTTCGAGATGTACCATTGCAAGAAAGAAATAGTCTCTGTAGCGAGAAAGAAGAAAATGTTTTACCATTGCGTGGCCATCAGTTTATTCCAAACCTTTGGCTTCATCAAAGTTACCCTTTTTATTTGATTCCCCAGTTCCCTCCAGTGGGCCACCTATTTTCCTGTCGGTAATTTTCGCATTTTCTTCTAGCCGAGTTGATGCATTACATCTCACGCAAAATTCTGTTCGCAGCACCCTTTTCACTGCTGTTGGTATAGGTTCTTATATTCTTAGTATTTAGTATTTATGATTTAATAATGAATATAAATTCATTTTAAGATGAGTATAAATTTATTTTAAATTTTTATTATTTAAAAAAATTATAATGTAATACAGTTTGAATGAGTTTAATGATTAAGAGCATGTGTTTTTTTTAAAAAGTCATATATTTAAAACTAAAGGTGTAGAGTATGTATATTTTTGTAAACTTAGAGTCAAATCGTTACCCTAAATGGGTCCCTTGTCCTACAAACAAGAGGGTCATATACTAATTTGATGATCTTAAAATGAAAATGGGATAATAAACAACAATAATAATAATGTGCCCAAATAAGGTAAAGAAATATAATGAATATAAATTTATTTTAAAATGGGTATAAATTTGTTTTAATTTTTTAATTATTAAAATATATATTTTAGTAAACTAATATAAGTTTTTAGAAAAATAAGGAATATGGAAGTGTATATACTTTACTTTTTAAAATTTGAAATTGTAATCTTTTAACAGAACATCATAAACTATACCTAAATAATATGAATAGAAAATAACTTTGTATGATGGGCTTGCTAAGTGAGTTACCCTATCAATATAAAATAACTTTATATATTGGGTTTACTAAGTGACCATGATGGGGTGTTTTTAAGGTTACCAATGGCGCTAGTAAGCATGATTGTCATGTGTGAGAAGGCAATGGAGAAGAGGGAGGTGCACTTAGGGAAGAGAGTCGACCTCACCACCTATCCAACCCTGACCCATGCATGGCGATCCTACTGCCTTCAAGTTCAACCAGTACAAACATTGTCAAACTACTTTAAATGTAGGCAAGTGGTTGGAGAGGGACCTTTGTCTAACATTCTCTTGGTTTGTAGTTTCTGGCTTTTGAGTTTGATCATGGACACAGTTCGGGGGAGGGTGCACATGAAGTGGGTGTTTAATGTGAGTGTTAACTTGTGTGCCATAATGCACACTTGTCCCTCTTTGGCTTTTGATCGTTCATGCAATCCTTTCTACCCATTTGATCTTTAGGTCATGGGTTTTCTTTATAAGTGCAGGAATTTCACCCCAGGGTGGTAGATTTTCAAGAGTGTTTCTAGGATTCCAATGGTTCCAGGTCTGTATTACTCACCAAAATTGGCGCGCTTTGCGAATTCGGTGAAAGTACATTTATATATTTACCTCCTTCCTGCTTTAGTGTTTGTTGCCAATTCACGGGTTATTGCGTATCGCTTTGGTTTGGTAGTTTGACTGGTTATTGCACGCGCCCATGTTTTTTGTTCTCTCTCTAGACAACATGACAGGTCCTTCTTTTGAGCTGGTGGCTATGTTTCATTTTGCGTCCTCACAAATCATCGACTATGTGGGCATTTCATTTAGTTGTTCGGTCCTGGCATGTGGTGTTTGGTACTCGGGCACATTTTCAATTTGGTTCTAAGATATTTCAGGCTTAGTCTTACCAAGATTAGTTGGTATAGTCCTCACACACCTCTCCCAAATGCAAATCTTGTGCCAAAAGTGAGTTTCCATTTGCAGGGGTATAAGGTTATTTACCTTATTTTCGGTTGATGATGTCCTTCTAACCTTTCGCCTTCACTCTCATTCTAGACCGTACATTACCAAAATATCACCCCTCCAATCTTGTTGTCTTCAGGTTCGATTTCTGGTCATACAAATTGTGTTTGGTTACACCATAGATTTCACTCTAGTTTGGTCACCCTAATTAAGTTTGTCAATACAAGTTGTTTTTATGGAGCCTTAGATGCGTCAACCTAGTCACCAGGGTGGTGTTGTAGGAGCATCAACCTCTCACTGCTGACATCTATTCAGATGCCACTCAGTTGCTTACCACTTTTACTCTGTGCCCTTGAAAGTGAGGAATGAGAGCCTTCACTTGGAAGCCAAGGATTTTGGCGATCAAATATATTTTTCTGATACTAAAATCAGCGACAACATCTTCAGGTGGACTCCATATCCTAGAAAATTTCATAAAAGAGGCTTCATTTTCTCCACTCAGTGGCTCTGCAACATCAACTAGAAACCTTGCTTCACATGGTCATCCAAGACAAGCAAGTTGACCAATACCGACTATTTGTAGGATAAGAAGAGATTAAAAGGATCCTTCGGGACATCATGTACAATTTGGACGATATTGTCACCATATTAACGTGGGTTGAACGTTATGTGGTGTTTGATTTAGGCTCGTGACCGCACACCCAAGTTTTTATCAATGCCTCAGCATAAGCTCCACTACGAGGAAACTCCAATACTCTTTCTCCAATCATTATAGTAGACTAATAGTCTTTTCTAGCACTTGGCTCCTCTTTTTTGTATATGCTATGTCTACTTCTCCTATGGTTTTATGGCTTTCAATATGCCTTAATATGTTATATGTGCACACTGTTTTGTTTGTTTGCCCAACACACAACAATTCATGTAATTACTAATTGGGATGCCATTTGAATGTTAGCTAATTTTTCTTGTTTCCTTTTTTGGATAAACCGGGGATCATGGGAATATGGTTTCTTCAGCCTATTTGTTTATGGGATCCCACAATTTTTGGGAAACAAAAGCTATCAATGGAATATGAGTTTCTTCGTAATATAAATATATTTCTAAATCTTACAAAAAAAAATAGGGGCTTGCTGAGTGAGCTATCCTAGAGGGAAAATTTGATTTGAAATAAAAAAATATAATGTAAACTATTTTATCCAATTTCCCACTCAAAGGACTATGTATATGGCCAAATTAAAAAATCAATGTAAAATATAATGTAAATTAATCTAAATTATTTTATACAATTTCCCAATGCAAGGACTATCTAAATGGCCAAGTAAAAAAGTCAAAGGACTATCTAAATGGCCAAGTAAAAAAGTCAATATAAATTATTTTGTAGAGTTTTCTCATCTTAAAAAAACTTCATTTTCCCTATATTTAAGAAAAAGTTCTTTAATATATATGTTTTAATTTTATATATCATCTTATTGATTAGGTGATACGAATATACACTTTTAGTTTTTTCTTATCAAAGTTTGTTAAAGAAAATGGTTGTAAGCTATCATATTTTGTAGTTAATTGAGTTTATCTTAATTGTTTAGGAGGAATAATTGACATTCTCTCTACCCACATTCAATTCCCACAAGTAGGGTGGGGTGCTTTCTTACATGAACAAAACATGTTTTGCATTAGGGGTGACACACATCTTGCAATGTTAGGAAATCTTTTATCATTCAATTTATTTCTTTAAATCTCAAATTTCTTATTACTAACTTAAAACTCAACTTTAAGGAAATAACTAATATATGAAATGAGAAAAATTGAAAGATGAAAATGAAAGAATAAGTGAATGAATATACTCATTACATAAATGAACACAAAAATTTCTTATTACTAATTTAATGCTCAACTTTATGGAAACAACTAAAATATGAAATGGAAATAATTGAAATATGAAAATTAAACAAATGACAAATGAATACACTCATTACACAAATGAACATAAGGTGTGATCTAGGGAATACAAGAGAAAACCCAACTACAGGGTGAGGCCTAGGATCTACTTTCAATTTTTAGTTTTGAAATGCAAATAAAAAGAATGGAGCACTCACTGTGGACTTCCCTTTGAAGCCATGGCTTAAATGATTGCTACAAAATTTCTCTCCTTTGTTATTGTCAAAAATATCAATCCTAGATGCATTTCCTTACTATGGAACAAGTATGCTACTAAAAAATCGAAACCCTCTCTTCCTAGTGGCCCAATATAAAACATAAAGTGACATTCATATAGGGTTAGGGATTTTGTTTTCCTCAACCCTCAATCAACTTTAAGGACTTGGACCTTATATAATCTTCTTGAAAGTGCACATGTGACTAGCTCCACACGTCAAGAGACGGAGCACTATACTCATAAATTTTTGACACCCAAAAGTGCCATTTGATGCTTCAAAGAATTATTTTAGAATGTTCCAAAACCCAAATCTCTAAACTAGGACATACCAGTAAAATGTTCCCTACAAGCCAATTCCTCCAATTTTTCTACCAAAAAGCTACCAAGATAGATGGATAATTATATAATGATCCATTTAGGATCATACCTTCCCATTTAGGGAGGCCTTTGGTTGCCAAAATGTTTCACTTAGTGAGGCAAGGACATATTTCCTTTACCTTCTCTTTGGAGTACCATTTTTCCTTGCTTGGAAGTTGTCATTTCAACTCAATTTTCTAGATGTCATGTTGCCTTATTTGGTAGTTTGAGACCTATTTTTGCAAAGATTTATCTTTTTCCAACTCTTCCTAAGCTTCTATTTCTAAGTCCTCTATGGTGGATAGGACCGAATCCTTAGATCTTGATCCAACATGGACCCTCTTGGAGTTTCAAATTTTCCACGTTCACTACTGCGTAAATGTGCATATATGAGTATATGATAAGTCTATAGGAATTATCACCCACCTTCTCCAATGCCTCAAAAATGGCATACATTAGATCCTTAAACTACTTATTAAGACCCTATAATCTTTTGCCATGTTCCTTAACCCCTAAAAATTAGAACACAACCAAGTATATTCAGAATATAATTGTAGATAAACTAGAAACAAGAGACAAGAAAATATAATATGTTAAAATACCCTTTTTAATTTGATAATGTGAAGAAGAATATATTATTCACTTTCCTAAGAAAAGGCAACCTCCAACTAAGAAAAAACTCCAAATATACTACACGAGATATACCTTTTTGTTTTAACCACCATAATTCAAGAGGATGCCACATCGCCACCCCATTACTCATGGAAAATGGGATAGCCACATGGTCATGATGAAGAAGACTCCAACAAACTCCATATTGTAACTCTAGTTAAGATTTGAATGAATAAAACCTAACCACTATTAGGCTATTAAACTATGTTATAAGTGGACCACTAGGAGGAAAATAAGTTCCATTCCTTTTGAGTGCATTTTGTTCCATAGAAGAGTAGAGTAGCTAAGAGGGATAAGGAGAGAACACATATAGGGGATTTTTGCACTATAGTAGCTGATGGGCTACAAGCCTTAATTATTTGTACTCACAACCATTTTTTATTCAGAGAAAGAGAGAAAAGTGGCCTCACCTTCCAGTTGGGTTTTCTCCCAAAAAGGTTTCCTAGGATATATCTTGTGTCAATCGTTGTTTGTGAGTTTTAATTTTTATTTCTTTATTTTATGCATAATTATAATTTGATGCATATGCAATAAACATTAATTTACACATCCAAAAATCTAAATAGAAATAAAATTTCATAATGAATGTAGATTTCAGATTTTAAGTATAATTTTATCAGATCTGTTTTGACAAATTGTCCAATGGAATATCCATAGTAGTTTATAGATCTTATGTAGCCTAAAGTATGTAGGTTAGAGTAGGATTCTGACAACGTCCACTCCCCCTCACCTCCCATTAAAAATTAGTGTTGTATTCAAGGTTGAAGATGAAAAAATTGCTGCAAGATCATGGCTATTGTCCATGTGACATATTTGGGTGGAATGCATTTCCATTAGATCAATACTTCCGTAATTGTGAATTGGCATAATTGACTAGTATCTATTATTCTTTCCAATTGAAGCCAACCATAATATTCTTCATTAATTTGTGGTAGGATGGTTTGCACCTTTCACTTTTATCCAATGACTTTTTTAGACAAGGCATATGAAATATTGGATGAATCTTGGAGTGGGATGGAAGAGCTAATTTGTAGGCCACTTTTCCAATGTGCTGAATAATTTCATAGGGTCCATAGGACTTTGGTGCTAATTTTAAAGGATTTTTTTCTTTGATTGATGTTTTTTAATAGGGTGGAAGACAAGCAAACATTTATTCCCCTTCTGTAGAAGAACACTCTAGGAAATGTTGGCCTACTTGTTGCTCCATCCTATTTTGATGATTAGTAAGTTATTGTGGATATTCCAGTGGACTAGTTCATCATATATATCGTGTATTATTCTAAAATATTTTATTATGTAATTTTATGTACTTAGATTTGATATTTATTATCACTAAATTATTATTCAAATTTATAAAAATAAATAAAATATGAAAATGAAAGAACACGCAAGTAAACACGCCTTTCATATGAAATAACATAAGATGTATCCTAGGAAACCTGATATGGGAGAAAACCTACCTAGAAGGTGATGCTTACACTTTGTTCTATTTTCTTAAGTTATAAAAATGCAAATATAAAGGAAATGGCACTTTCTATGGAGTTTCTTATGACACCGTGGCCTGAGTGGTTCATGTAGAATATTTTTCCTCCTCCTTTATGCTCTCAAATCTCACTCCTAATTACTCCACTCAAGTAAGAAACAAGTGCATTACTAAAAGTACAGAATCCCCTCTCCTCTTAGTAACCCAATATTTAACATAACTTGATAGTCATTTAGGGTTAGGGTGTTTATATGCCTCAACCCTTAATTAGAATTAGGTTTTGGACATTTTGGAATATTTTTGGAAGTCCACATGTGACTAGCCTTGCATGTGACAATATTGAGGGTAATGTGGCATCCACTTGGTACCATGGTGGTCAATAAGGTAGTTAACTTGTGAGAAGCATAAATTCTGCATACGAACTCCACTTAAGATGATTTTCTCACCATTGGAAATGTCTTGGTGTATAGAACAATGTCAAGGGATGGGAGATATTTTTAAAACTTTTTGACCCCAAAAGTGCCATTTTATGCCTCAAAAGAGCTTTGAAATATTTTTAACACTAAATATTTAAACCAAGACTTACCACCAAAATGGGCCTTGCAAATAGATTCCTCTAATTTTTCCACTTAGAAATTAACAAGACAGGTGATGAATTATATAATTATCTATTCCAATTAATTTGAGTCAAACCAAATTATCCTTTAGTATACAAATAATTATTTCTCTAGTGTGGAGTGTTTGATCCACTACATGAACCTTGGAAGCACCTGGTAAATATGAGGTGCCTGACAATGGTTTTTGGTGATAAAATTATTCATATGGTGATTTGTAAACTACCATGGATATTCCACTCGATAGTTCACCACAACAAATATGATAAAATTGTACTTAAAAATATGAAATCTATGCTATGAGGGTTTATTTCTCTTTAGATTTATGGATCTGTAAGTTACTGTTTATTGTACATGAAAGCAAATTATAATTATGGAAAAAATAGAGAAATATGAAATAAAAACTTACAAACCATGATTTAATGCAAGATATAACCCAGGAAATACTTTCGGGAAGAAAACCCAACTAGAAGGTGAGACCACTCTACTCTATTTCTTTGAATAGAAAACATATGAGAGTACAAATAAGAAAGGCTCATGGCCCGTGGGCTACTACAGTGCATCAATTCTCTTTGTGTGCTCTCTCCCTATCCCTCTTAGTCACTCTTCTCATCTACCAAGAACAAAATGTACTTAAAAATACTGCAACCCCTTTTCCTCCTAGTGGCCTCATTTGAATATAACCCAATAACCTACTAGTGGTTAGGTTTGAATCCTTCAAATCTTAATTGGAGTTACAACATAAAATTTTATATATTCATATTCATCATGATCACCTGGCTAGCCCCTTTTCCTTGAGTAATGGGGGCTGATGTGCTTGAATTATGGTGGTCGAAATAGGAAGGTCGACTTCTAAGTGTCATAAATTTTGCATACAAACTCCAATTAACTTGATTATTATGTCGATGGAAAGGTATCTATGCGTAGAACGACAGAAAAAGGTGCACACTAAAGAAAAAAAAATTTACCCCGAAAAATGTCGTTTAATTTCTCAAAGTTCTCTAGAAACGTTTCAAACTCCAATTTTCCAAACTAGGTCCCACTAGTAAAAATGATTTTATGAGCTAAGGCTTGACTTCCCCCTCAATCATATTAAGACACTTGAACTTTATTGCACAAAAAATATTAATGGCAAACATATCCAACTACAAGGGTTACATCCCCCTAATGATGGATCATATCACTGTGTCTAGGTTTATTTATGGCCCTTAATCTCAAGAAAGTTTAAGAGGAATATGCTTAGATCTACATTTGGATACATTCACAAGTTTGGCTAATTAAAACAACACATGTGCATTCTAATAACATGCACACACACAAAAACACATGTGCACTCTACAATGTGTACACACTGTAGAATGTGTGTGCTATATATCACATGCATGTTCTTTCCATTCAATTTTTTTTGGTGGGAGTGAGAACTTTAATCATTACATGTTTGCTAATTTGGTTGCCTCATATTTCTTCTTGGAATAATATAACTCATGGTTTGGGTTGAAAATACATCAAAACCTCCATTTTTCTAGGTGGCTCTCAATATCTCTACTTTTCACAATTATTTTTGTATATGCTATACAAATTTGTCGTTAATAAAATTAAAAACATATAGAGTTTGATCATGTAGATGCCATAGATATATATATATATATATATATATATATATATATATATATATATATAGATATATATATATATATATATATATATATATAGTATATATATATATATATTATATATATATCATATATAATATAATATATTATATATATATATATATAATATATATATATATATATCTTTTTAGAATTTCTCTCATAGAATTATTTCTTGACATATATCATTTAATATTAAAATCCATATATCTTTTAATCTTACTATAACTTTTGACCACCTTAATCATTTATAGAGTAAGTTATATCCTACAATATTATAGAATGAGATCTACAATCTTAAAAATATAAAATTATTTCATTTTGTGAAGACCCTCATACCCTACACTAAAGAAAATGTTGTAAATTCAAGGATGTAATGCATTGCATGCAAGCACACACACACAATGTTATAAATTTAGAAAAAATATGTTGCTTAGGAACAATGAGGTATCTACACATTTACAAATTTTTTAAAGGAAATTCCATCATTTCCTTGCATTACTGGGAACACATGCATTACATTTTTCATGAAAAATACATACGACTATTAAAAAAACCCAATTTTCACATAGTCATACACTAATTCAACAAATAAAAATTACAAAAACTAATTTGATTTCCTATTTTTCATATTTTTATTCCATATTCAATTTCATTATGTAAGTACCTTGTATCATTCCTCCAAGTTAACATATCACTGTTTTTCCAAGTTTTCATTGCCATTAATGCATCATGAGAGGCTATCGTTAGCTTGCACCCATTGAAGAATCATTATATCATGGTAGCTACAAGGGTTAGAATAAAAACTTCATGAGATGTGTTGGTGTCCATGAAGAAGCTAATCATTATGATTTTAGGATAATCTTCTCAAGAAAGGGTTTACATTTGTTCAACAAATTCTTATGTACCAAGGGTAGATCTTATTTACATTGTGGATGGAGACATGATTCCTAACAAGAAAGTGTTGAGTCACTTACATAAAAATTTACACAAATCATTTTGCTATTACCATGATTCATCCTCCTATAAAGACTTAAAAAAATATTGTCCCTAAAACAACTAAATTTCTAAATCTTAAGTAGTTGGGGTCCCCTATAGAAATAAGGAGTCATGACATGAGATCTTTACACAATTCTTGTTTTTTAGCATGTGATGCTACAAGAAGTTATATATTGTCATACATGTGTTTGTATCTATGGTGCATACATGATTTGAAAGTTTTATAATTCTAGTAGTACAAATATGTGTATGAGCCTTACAGCTACAACATTATTGTCAACACATCGTCTTCATTATTAGCTTTTGAACATTTCCTCATTAAGCTAACACTCTTTGTGATATCATAACACCCAAGAGCATGGAGGCACTACAAAATTCATAATATAGACAATCAAATCTATATATGTTTAATTTTGATCATATTGGCCAAAATTCAATTGATAAAAAACTATGCCCTAAGGGCATGGGTGCACAATGGTATTATAAAGTTGGTTTTAAAGTGATGAGCTCAATAGAAAAACTAACATATATGTAAGGTGACAAGCCTTAATGCAAAAATCACATGTTGAACATATAATTCATGGTGCATGGGAGAAAAGGTTGGTCCATGTAAACATAACATGTTGCATATGAAATTATACACGATATAACAATATTGGGTGCAAAGTATGATAACAAAGCATGTTGCTAACAATGCAAGGCACATAACTCACAGTCATTAACAACCACAATAAAGAGAATTACAATGATGTGGATTCGATGATAGTCATGCTGTGAACACATGTAATTATAGTCCACTATAAACAGGAGTGGCACAATTATGTAAACACACCTTTTCCAGTCTCACTTTCCATGAACAAAAGCAAAATTAAACGTTGATAATTACATTGCCTAAGCTTAACTACCATTGGAAATTTCGGCAAGGTGTAAATATTGTGAGGATGATATGAGATCATATGGATTGAGTTGGTAATTTATGAGACATGATAGGCAATTTACTTTGTTGAGCACATCGAGACTCTCAACCGAAGTAGAAAGTTGAGCTTGTTGACCCCTCATTGTGCTCTTCTACTCCTATGGAGAAATACAAGTTTACAACTTGCTTGAAAATTTGTTAGCTCTCACAACTACTCAAAGAAATTGTTGGTAAACAACTCATAAGTACATAAAGCTAGTGGTAATAGCTATGAGAGGAGTTTTACGTCCATTTTGTTGGCTAATATTATTTGTTTTTGTAAATATTGGGTTTCTTTGGTCTATCAAACATATGTGAAAAAAATTGAGACCCCCCATTCTCTCCCCCCTTCATTGTTCCCTCCATTTCCTCATTGTTTTCATGAAATGTAAAGACCAAGTGTCTCAGAGTACCCATGTGCCTTGGACTCTGATATTACCCTTGCATGATAGGCTTTCCTTACAATCGAGGTTAGCATATTCCACTTCAATATTGATACCACCTACTTTATAAAAAAGAGTTAATTAATTTAAAAGGATCCCTTCTTAATGCCTTCTCCTGAATTAAAAGAAAAAAAAAATTATTTAACATAATACAAATATTAGTTATGAAGTATTTTTTCCCTTCGACTACCTAAGGGAGGTATAAAATTAAATAGAAGGTACCGAAGGGAAAGGGGAAAAGGATAGTGAGGAGAGGTATGCATAAGTTTTGAAAGTTGTAATTTTTCCTTTGACTAATTTATTATAAAGTACTAGAGCTTACCTATTTTGGTGATAGTATAAATCCTTTTAGGAGCGACAAGAAGAAAGTGAGGTCATCAAATTTTTGGTTCTTTCTTAAAGTTTTCTATTAATTTCTTGCATTAATTAGTGATGTTAGAACGTTTCATATTTCATCATATCAGTTCTAATTGGTATTTTTTTTGTAGAAAACATTGTTGTTTCAATATTATCAAAAGAGTCAATGTTTCCTAGAATGTCACCTTGCTTGATTATTTGCCATTTTGGGTGTCTATGTATGAATTTTGTTACATATTAGACATTTTAAAGTGATTTCTAGTCCCGATTTTCATAGAAATTGGTCGAAACAAAATGTTGGACTCTCATTGTTTATCAACAAAATCAACATTTTGTCAACTGATATTTTTGGCATCATATTTTTCTCCAAAAAGAAGATAATAAAAATTGAAATTATTATTTAGTTTAGATCAGATTATATAAACATACTTGTTTAGTCTCATGATCGACAAGGTATGAATTTTGACTCAATCCATTAGTTTGCTATTAGTTTGTTTCATTTCGGTTTATTAACTTTTAGTTGTATATATAATCATTCATATAGTTTTTTTTGTATATTTTTCCACTAAAAATAATTTTCTTTTAATTGGTTATACAAATCTTTTATAATTCCTTTTCCTTTGTTTCATTGTAAAAGGCTATTATAAACAATTGTACCAATATTTTGGGCATTAAAACCTATACCTAGTCCCATTATCTCACCAACCTAGTGAGATTTGAGGGTGTCAACAATGAATCATAAAATATTCACTTGTCAACATACTTTTGGCAACCGTTATGGGGATAGTTCGATTAATTAATCCTTGGTTCTATCAATCTCTCTTCCCATATGACCATACAATCTGAAAATCATCCTAATCATCCAAATCAATTGAATTATCAAAGGAGTATTTCATATTATTTAATTAATTTCATCCTTGATAACTCTCATTCTCTTGTTGAATTAAAATAAGCTTGAGTTGTTAAAACACAAGACATTGAACTGCAATGAATACGAGAATCTCTTGAAAGGTGTCTTAGAGATTGTGCCAATCAGAGGTAGTTGGATTTTGACCAGTGAACCTCATGCTTCTAGAAGAATCTGTGGATTGAGCCCTGAATACAAACCCTTGGATGAAGTCCAAAGGAGAAAGGCAATCCTTTCTGCCCAAGCTAATCTTCAATTTTATCAATATTTTGTCTGTTCTTCCAGGACTACTTCTTCGTCTTAATGATTCATGTTGGAAATGAAACATTTCTCCTAATATAATCCCTCTTCCTCGCAATCCTCTTTGACTACATCATCTTCTATTCAAATTGATGGTATTTACTTTTCCTTTGATCCAATTCAATCCACCAAAAATCCTGCCAAAGTAATCAGAAAGTACGAGTTGTTTCAATTTGAAGAAGATTTGTATTCCACTCCTTGGCATGTGGCTTCTCCCTTGAATCTAAAACTGAAAAATACTCCTTTACCTTATAATTCTAAATATCACATGCTCAAATTCTCAACCGATGGAACCCTCACAGCTAATGAACACCTAATTGCATTTTCTAATACATGCCACAATATTGGTGCCAACGATAACGACACATACATGCAACTATTTTTCAACTCCTTGGAAGGAAAAGTAGCAACCGATTTCTTTGAACTTCTACCCAAAACCTTATCTACCGATACTGGGATTTGCTACTAGTTTAAGTCCACTTATGGCCAACCTTAGAGCCCTATGGATCTCCTTCGTGAATACAACTATGTTGCCTATACCAAAGGTGAAACCATTAAATATTTTAATATTCATTTCACTAAATTTAATAATCAAATTTCAGAGATCATCAAGCCACAAAATCAAGCAGCCATGACGCACTATTATAATACTTTTCCTTGCACTTATTTTCATAGGTTAGAGGAGAAAAATGAAAATAACTCTGGGTATGATCTAGAAATATTCTTGGAATAGAAGAGAAATTACATTGCATTGGCCTTCCACTTGAAGACTCAATAAATCAATCTGACCTATCTTATATTCTGCTACTCATTCAAGACATGAGTAATCGATTAATGTCCTTTGATAAGAAAGTAACAATGCAACCACATGCTGAATATTATACTTTAGACCCCATTAGAAACCCTTCCCAGATATATCATTCGAATGCCCTTATTTCCAAAAAATGGTGTAACTTTTGTGAAGAATACCATGAAGAAAAGACCTGCGAGGTTAAGAAGAGTGTGCAGGAAATACGTTTTTGTGAGAGAAATGATCCCACAATCGCAACCTTGGATTGGGAAGATGACCATGAAGTCATGATGGCTGAAACAAGGAGCACTTTTAAAGCTCAAAATGTTAGGAATAAACTCTCCAAGGAGGCTAATAATGAAATAACCCTAGGTGCCGCTTCCTCACATATGAATGTAAAATTTTCCACCTCTTCCTCTTCAATCGCTTATCAATTCAATATTTTAATGTATATGGCCAACATCAAAGCTAATGATACATTTCTTGATATGGTCACTATTCCCAAGAATTAACAAAACTTAAATAATTTTCTTGAAGGGAAGGTGCCTACTCCTATTAATTTCCTTGAGAACCATCCCAAAAAGGATCCTCCCAAAGACAAATTCTTCGCTGTAAATTAATTCTAGAGATTTCGTTAAAGATCCTCCTTTCTACGTTTCTGTGAAGGTGTGCGATAAAATATCTCATTTATATTTGGTTTATGGTGGGTTAGGGCCCAATGTCATGCCTAAAATTATTATAGAGGAGTTGGGCTTACAATGGTCTAAGGAGAGACCCAAGAAAATTGTGGCTTATAATAATCCTTAGAAAGAAACAATTGGTGAGATCAAAGATGTCACATTAGTTTTATGTGCACATCCTAAACTTAGGACCACCTATAATATCCAAGTCATGGATATGCCAATAAGCACCTAATCGATCATTATTGGTATGAACTAGTAGACCAAGATAGGGGGGTAGATGTCATTGGATGAAACACACATGACCCTTCATAAATATGGAAATAACGTCATTGTCTTATGTGAAGGAAGAATTTCACCTTATATTGAGAATTTTACATAGTCCCACATTAATTACATTGAAGAAGACTTGGGGGTCTACTCTCATTTTACTAAATAAGAATCTCCTCCTCCTTCACCTGACAATCAAGAAGATCAAGTTTCGCATATTCACTTTGATGGTGCATCCTCTAACACAGGAAGTGGTGCTGCTATCACACTATAATTGGTAAGATACACTAATTTTCCTTCAAACTTGAATTTGGATGTACAAATAACTTCGCCGAATTTGAGGCTTTAATTTTAGGCATCGAGTAATCCCTCAATATGGGTTGTAAGAACTTGACCACCTTTGGTGAATCCCAAATTATTTTTAATTTAATCAAAAGAGTTTATTCTCCTTTTAGCATGTTAATTAAGGTATACCTTCAAGCTGGCTAGAAAAAAATTACCGAATTTCTTTCTTTCAATATTACTCATATTTGTAGGGAATTAAATGCCTTTTCAGATTGCTTAGATGTATATGCTGCTAAGACCCAAAGGAAGATTCTCTCTGAGAGGCCTCATTTCATTCTATAATCACTATATCAAACTCATCTACCAAACAATGAATAATATTGACAAGTATTATCGAACAATGAAATTAAGCATTTTCTCATTCATCCATGGACAACCCTTTGGCAAGAAACATATTATTTCACTCAAAGAAAATAAGTACCCAAAGGATAGTTCTCTTCACAAAAACTCTTTTTCTCCTAGCGACATGTCTAATAACAAAGAGAGACCTAAGGAGGAATAAAAATGAAAAATAGGAGAAACTATACCTATGAATATTGGGACTACTAAGGAGTCGATATTTTTACAAATTGGAGCCTAATGTTTAGATGAACGAAAAAAAAAAAGGTTCTTGGACCTTTTCCATGGGTTTAGCAATGCCTTTTCCTGGTCATACAAGTATTTACATGGTTTTTATCTTAGCGTAATTCAACATGCCCTTCCAATTAAGGAAGATGCCAAGCCCTTCAGGCAAAGGCATAACTGAGTTAATCCCACTCTTGAGTCCACTATTAGAAAATAGCTTGAGAAGTTATTAGCCTATCATATCAATTTTCCTATTAAATATTTAGAGTGGGTGGCCAATTTAGTCCAAGTTTGAAAGAAAACAAGTAACATTCATTTGTGTGTAGACTACCATGCTTTAAATAAAGCAAGCATGAAGGATAATTTATAGCTTCTCAACATGGATTTAGTTTTGCAGCAAGTTTCGGGGTATGAAATGATGTCCCTTCTAGATGGTTTCTCTGGTTATAATCATATACACCTCAAGAAGATGGATAAATATAAAACCACCTTTACTACGAGGTGGGGCACCTTTGATTACAAATGTATTCCCTTTGGGCTTATTAACACGAGTGCCAAATTTTAGAGGGTTATGCAGATAGACTTTGACGATCTTTCCAAGAAAATCATCTAGATTTATCTTTATGATTTAACGATTTATTCTAAGTGTAAAAAAGAACACTGATCATCTTTGATAGGTATTACAAAGGTTCATAGAGTATGGTATGTCTTTAAATCCTAAGAAATCCATTTTTTGTGTCACCACATGTAAATTGCATGGACATATTGTTCATGAAAATGGGTTCAACTTTGATCCAAAAAGAATTGAAGAAGTCAATAATTTTATAGCCCCTAAATATAAGAAAGGGATTCAATATTTCATGGGCACAATTAAATTTGTGTCAAAGATTTAATTGTGACTTCTTCAAAATAGTCAAGCCCACTCATAATCTCCTAAAGCATGATGTAGACTTTCAATGGGATGACGTAGCTCAAAATACTTATAAAGGAAGCCATAGCTTCAACCCCCATCTTGGTGAAGCCATATTTCGCTAAAGATCTCATTACATACACTAATGCTATGGAAGAGGCTATTTAAGGTATTTTGCTACAAAAAAATGATCAAGGTGAAGAGAAGCCCATAATTTTCGCGAGTTAAAGCTTATCATATGAGAATTAAAGTACTCACTAATTGAAAAGCACACTTATCCATTAGTGAAAGCTATAGAAAATTTTGGCATTACATTTTTAGCAAGAACACAAAGGTAATGGTCTTGTTACTTTATGTGAAAGTTTTACTTTCTCAGACACTTCTACCTAGAAATTAGCACATTGGCTTGTGAAAGTATAGGAGCATGATTTAACTCTTTCCAAAACTAAAAACATTAAGGGAAACAATGTAAACTTTGAAACGGGAACTGATGCTATTACCCATTTTGTAGAGATAGCAAAAACGTGACCTGGTTTTGAAGGGTGATGCAAAACACACATGTTTTTTTAGAGCATAGTTTTTGGCACTTTAATTTTTTTATGTACATTACATTTTAAAATGGTAGTGATTTTCATGCTGATTTAAAAAAGTGGTAATTCTGCATTAGGCCCTTTTTTAAAACACATATTTTTTGACTTTAAATTTTTTAATGTATGAAATGTAAATAATTATTTTCTAAATTTAATAATTTTTGAGTGGTCTTCTTCTTCATATATATATATATTTTGTAGTGAAGTTTTTATTGTTTTGCATATTTAAAGAAGAAGGTCAATATTTTGAATTTTCAGTATTCTACATATTTATACATTGTTAATTAATTTTTCAATCCACAGGAGATAATTGTCTCTAAAAACAATAATTTTTAACAATTGACATAAAAATAACCATTTTTAACATAAATATAACTAAAAACTACACTTTTTGATAGTTTTTGGCTAGAAATGACATGTCAAAATCACAATTTTTATAGGAAAACTTTAACTAAAAATGGTTAAATAATAGTATTATTATTATTATTATGAATTTCATGTCAAAAAAATAATAATACTCACTGGTTTTTTCAAAAATAATGATTAACATAAAAATTAATGTGAAAATCTCATAATACAAATATTGAATGCATAACAACCTTAATTGAGTGCTTATTCTTCTCATAAAATGTCAATGTCAAAACATTACAAGTATAACTAATTAATAGTTACAAAAAATGAGCTTGATTTCCAAGCATAACTTAAATTTAATCAACAATGTCACGTAATCCAAACTCGTCGTCATCTAGGGTTTCATCATTGTCTTCTTCCACAATTTTTTCTGCTTCATTTTCCTCATTTTCCTCTTAATGGGTCTTTGATGTCTGCGAATCTCCTAATGTATGCCTGTTACGCTGTAATTTGTCACCGTCGGCCACCGTCCTTGTCACACCCCCACTGTCACACATTGGAGGACACATTCACGGACCTGTGACCAGTGACATAACTTGAAAACACTTGCATTAAGGCCTCCTGAGTATGAACTTCAATAACCCTGAAGACACCTTCTGAAGATTAGCCTTGGAAAATGCCTTTTTCCCATTAGCGCAGGCCCACAGTGTATTACACCGCGCCAATGGCTCAGTCCTTACAAAGAGGGCGCGCCCATAAGCGCTCTGTCCTAGAGCACGGCCCGCACCACACAAATTAGGCATGATTTTTGGCCAGCGCATTCTAGAATGCTTTTTCCCTTGAGACTCACTCAGTTCCCTGAAGGAAAAAGCCCACAAAAGCATCCGGGTTCCGGCTTTTCTATCCAAGGCAATGGCTATTATGAGACATTACCCAAACTCAGAATGTGTCCACATACATTGTATACCTCCTCTCACTTTATCTATAAAAGCCTGTCTCCCCATAATGAACAGGCTAGTTTTTGGAGGCTAAAGCAAAAGAGCAAACAAGCTAGTGTGAGAGAGATAGTTTTTGAGCTAAAAGTTGAAAGTAAGGTTATGCTGCCAGATTGTTGAGAGAGAAAGTGATTTTGCAAGACGTGTCAGACTAACTGCCCACCCAGCTAGAGGAGTTTTACAGTGTCAAGCCTTAAGTGGTTGTAATTTCTTCTCTCATTTCTATTTAATGCAAAGCGACTGTCATTATGGTTTCATTCATGTGTTACACCGGTGATATGTGAATTGTATCTTGCTTGACTGGTACATAGCTGTATGTTTTTGGATTTTATGCTTGTTGTGGTTTATTCTTCACTTGTGCAGGTATCTATGTGCGGATAGCGACCAGCCGGAGATAGAGGATAGGAGCGACACTTTCCCCCACAACAAACAAGCGTTGGATCCCAGGTTGGTCTCCTAGATCGACTTTTAAATTATATAGCTAGAAACTTGCATGCAGCGTGATTGATTTTTGCTAGACCCCTTTGGGGCTAGTGGGATCCACCTCTGTCCGCAGAGGGAGATTTACCTCCGCAACAAATTGGCGACTCCGCTGGGGAGTTGGTCTGTTGATTGTTTAAGCTATATTGTCTAATTTTGTAAATCAAGGACGGAGCCTGAAGAGCGGCGAGGCAGCCTTCGAAACACTTCCGCCATGCGGAAGTGAAGTAGATCAACGCCCCTTCAGTCTATCCCCGGGTTGATTTACAAACTAGATGATATAAGTCTTGCTTTGCATGTCTTTTTACTATCATTGTCTGATCTGAACATTTTATTTGCCTACAATCCTTATTTTTTTTTTTTTATCCACTGGCCCTGTTTAGTTCTTTTTCTTTTAAAATTCTAAGCAAGCTCGCGCCAGCGCGCTTGTCGTCTGGACAGTCGCGCTACTGGGCGCGATCTGTTTTCATACATCTCGTGCTACGTTCTGGTTAGCGCGGGTTTCAGGCTCTCAGTCGCGCCTCTGTATTTTTTGCCTGTCAGTTCCCTGCCAGCGCACTTTTCCTATTTACAGTCGCGCTACTGGGTGCGATCTGCTTTCATACATCTCGCGCTATACTATTGCTAGCGCGGTTTCTAGGCTCACAGTCGCGCCTCTGTGTTTTTGCCTGTCAGTTCTCTGCCAGCGCATTTTTCCTCTGCACAGTCGCGCTACTGGGCGCGATCTGTTTTCCGACAACTCGCGCTACGTTCGGTTTAGCGCGAGTTGCAGGCCCACAGTCGCGCCACACTGGTCAGATCTGTTTAGAAGTTTGTTGGTCAACCTCTGTTTCTTGGATCTGGTTTTTGCCCTGTGTATGCCCCCTGTGGATCTGTTGGTCAGCTTACATGGTTGCATGAAACTCTCGTTTTTCTTTTGCCTTGTTAGGTGGTTGTTTTTTGTTTCGAAAAACTGGCTATTAGTTTCCTTAAAAGTAATTTTCCGGCAGTGAACGTCTCTTGAAAGCTTTACGTGCATCGTCATTTTTTTTATTATTTATTTTAAAAGAAAAGAGAAAAGAAAAAGTGTATTTTTGTTTTATCATTTAGTCATGTTGTGATAATTCTTTTGTTTAAAAAAAAAAAAGAGTTTTTCCTTTCTTATCGATTAGCTGCATTAAAATTATTTGGACATCGTTTTGTTTACATGAACCTCTTCGCTCTCCTATAGCTAGTTTTCATACAAGCAAAACGAATTCAGTTTTTCATGTAGTTGCATTTAGTTTCTTTTTCGAGAGATTACATTCGCTAAGGCCAGCAAACCGAAACTTAATTAAAAGATCAACGTAAAAATTTTTTTCAATGAACCTAACAACGCATTGGAACCTAACGCTTATACTTTAGAGGTCTAGGCTAGAGACGTGTTCCAGCGTCGTTAAGCCTGGTGGTTTATCGTCGAGTGGTTGGGTGATTCCTCCACGGTGAAGCGATAGGTACCAGTACGGACTGTGCTCCCACGTACCGTCGCGTATATTTTGGGAGACCCCTATAGGATTACAACCTTTTATCCTTAGAAAGCCGAGTCTGCCGCCCTACGGACCGTAATGCACTGAACACAGCATTCGGAAAGATTGACTGCAGTACGGAAAGTCCTTGGTGATCTTCTGATCGCTAAGGTGTATAAGCAGTTTTATGGTTCGTTTGGCACACCCTCTTGCTTAGATTTCCAGAGTAGTCAACTTTTGATCCTTTTCAGACTGTCAAACAGAAAAGGTGTAAGCGAGAAGCTTGTCACTTCGCGCTCGAAAAACATTCGAAGGAGACTAGAGTCAACTTTTCGTCCTTTTCTCGACTCTCTAAATATGAAAAGGTCACATTAAAAGTCTTAATAATTTATTCGACCGCGATCACATTACCCATTTAGATTTTGAGTGCGATAGTTTGGCTAGGACTTCGTCTTTTTCATGGCAAACGTCCCAGGATTCATCAACCTAAGTCCCCCACCTAGCGGGGATGCCGGTCGTGTCCCTTCTACTGGAAGTGTTGGTACCCTCTATATGGCAACACTAACCCTCCCAGGGTTAACTGTTGGGTTACCACTTTGGCTTTTTCCAAACTTTGTGGTCCCTTCTATGTCGTCTGATACTACGTCAGTCCCACCCCCTGCTCAACACCCGGTTGAATCGCAGGTAGACCCCACCCCTTCGACACCTACTTCGACGACTCCTTCTTCGCCTGGTGGAAGTACCCAGGTCGCTCACAAGAAGAAGAAAAAGTCCCCGAGGAAAAAGTCACGCAAGGGAACGGTCCCACACACACAGAAGGCTACAAACACACCTGTTGTTCCACCACGGACAACAGAAGCCGGCCTCCTTCCTACTCCTCCACCCAAAGTCAAATTTCCATGCAAGCTTTGCAAAGAACACCACCTCCTTCGGGATTGTCCTGACATTCCCAGGGTCTTGAGGATATGGGCCTGTGATCCAGCTCGTCCATCACCGTCCGCTGTCCCTCACGGCGATGATACCCCTTCAGTTACAAATTCGAGAGGTAAAGGGAAGATTAGACTCCCTTGCAAACTTTGTGAAGGCCATCACTTCCTCCACCTTTGTCCACTCCTGGAAAAAGCCACCTCTACGTTGGAAAGTCTTGCAAAACCTCCACCCCAACTCCCCGCTGGCTATCAACGTCTCTCTGCCCCCGCAGAAAGCCCTCCTACTGATGACAAGACCGGTTCACCTACCTCTCTTGATCAGTCCCCTCTTACAGCACCTGGTTCTATCCAGCTTATCCCCGATCAACCCTCGATCGACGATTGTGCTAGTTCGAGTTTATCATCAGTTGACAAACCTTTTCCCGATGACAAACCTGTTCCAGATAACGATCATAAACAGGTTCTTCATATTTCGTCAACTCCTGAATCCTACGACGATCCTCTTATCCATTTCGATTCAGAGGGTCCCCCACCAGCTCCTTTCGAGCATACAGGCAGTTATCTGCTTCCCCTACCCCGCTGTTCAGCTATCTCCTTTGATTGGAGTCAACTGACCTCATATCGCCTCCCATCCCATGTACCTTTCCAGATCACCGTGCATGCCTATGACACGGCCCTACCTGGCACCATCATGGATGAAGGCGCATCCGCTAGCCTGATGTCATATACCACTTGGCAAGCTATCGGTTCCCCACCGCTTAAGCCAATCACACATACTTTGTTGGCTTTCGACGGAAGATCATGTCAGTCATTGGGAATTCTCCCACAGTTACCTATTACTTTGGGCGGCAAGACCGTTTTTCTCGATGTCATGGTTACCCAGCATGCCCTTGGAAACAATTTTCTCCTTGGTCGTGACTACATCTATGCCATGGGAGCTCTAGTTTCCTCACTTTTCCGTGTAATCTGTTTTCCACATAACGGAAGGATTGTCACTATTGACCAATTGGCATTCTTTAGCTCCCCCCTACCATGGTCCCCACCTCCTAGTCCCCCTCCTTCAGTTGCCCCTGCCTCTTCGCAGGTCAACTATGTGGGTACCTTTTCCCCATCTCCACCTAGCACCACCCACATAGTCAATGGTGCTTTGGGGGCATTAGATTCCAGACTACACGGTTTTGACCTCCCATTGGGAGCACCACTTCAGGAAGCCCCGGCTTCCTCTTCTCTATGATCATGTTTGGTCGGAGCATAGTTTTTTTCCTATCTCAAGCTCCTTAAAATAATGAAATACGGATTGATCGAGGATGGTTTTGATCGTGTCGCAACCTCGTTAAAAAATGAAACATGATTGGTCGGAGCATAGTTCATTTCTCAATGTCAAGCTCCTTAAAAAATGAAATTGAGTTAGATGAAGGATGCAAACCTCTGTTTGTTCATCAACCTTTGTTTCATTTTGAACATCGTCTGATGCACAAGCAGGGCTTTGCATGCTCATCGAGGATAGTTTTCTTAATGTCTCAACCTCGTTAAAATAATGAGACACTATATAGTCGAGGATAGTTCATACATATTATGTCAACCTCGTTAAAATAATGAACCGGGCGTCCGTGTTTTTCACCGCACAACCCTTTATCAACCTTCAATCCATTTTCAATGGATTCAAGCTTGGGGGGCATACACCTCGGATTGACACATCACTTAGCTACACAATCTTTGGGGGCATGCCCGTTGTTTTTTCACCTTCCATCAAGCATAATTTACATGAATTCCACATGTTTTTAAGCTTGTATAAAAATAAAATATGTGCGTGTATGCGTTTTCCATCGGGTCGTTTGTTATGCGCTAGATACATTAGATCACATATGTGTCCAAAAGTCGCATAACATATAAAACACATTTACATGTATAAAGATCCATCCATGAACAAAACAAAAGCACATAAACATACAAAAAACACATGGGTCACATGTTATGCCACACTTGCGTAACATGATCGCGACATCATCACATGTACATGATCCATCCAAAATCTCGTATGTATATATATATATGTAAGTCAAAGTATTCACGCCCCGCGCGTCACAAAAAATAATACATGACAAAGTCTATACAGCCGCTGAACACCGTACTCAAAATGTACAAAAAAATGAACCCTAGATATCTAGGCACGGTTATGCTCATGGTAGCACGCCACTGCCCGCACCACACGTCTCAACAGACGGTGCACACGAGTAGATACCCCCACTGTATGCCTCTGATAAGCTCTAGGCATATCTGCTAACCTGCCATAGTCCGAGACACCTCGAGTCAGTGCCTCAAGGTTCTGCACCAGGTCATCCTCACCCTCTACTTGAGGGTCTGCTGCGGGTTGCGCTCTGCGCACATTATGAGGCACGTCAGCTGGCCGCTCCGCGCCAACATCTGTATACACATATAGACGCTGTTAGAAAATGGTCATGTATTAACAAAAATCACATATATATATAACATCAAAAAATATAGAGTTCTTACCCAGCTCCTCGTCCCAATCCTCTCCATCAGGTAGAGGGAGATCGAGATCTCCGGTGAAATCCATGCCCGCATAGGGCCAGTCCTCAACGACTATCATCTGATGCCGGAGCCAGATAAAGAACTCGGGCCTCCACGACATATGTTGGCCCCTCCTCCTCTGGGCTGAGCTCTGCCACCCGATGCAACCTCCGGCTCCTCGGCACTGGATCTGCCACTATCCCCAGGCCCGAAAATCGGCAGTCCTCTCTAAGAAGAAGGTCACAATATCGACCCGTACCCAAACTGTTTGTTTCCATCCCGCTTACACGCAGTAAGCTGTCGTTTGATATTGGTCGTCACTGCTGACGCCCAATCAAACACTGTAGGATGGAGACACTCGGTGGCCAACAGCAGGTGATTCTTGCTGGCCTCATGGGGTGCCTGTACACCCGCTGCCTGGGTAATGGTAAACAAGACGATCCGCAGAACCAAGCTAGGGATCGTGTTGATATCCACCTTCCTGCTTTTCTCGCCAAATCGTGCACCAGGGCATACCCGTTCTTTCACCTCCTCGATCTTCTCTGCAGAAGGTCGACTACCTGTCAAAATAGGGCGCGGCCCCGCCGTGATAACCCCGTGATAAAGTAGACATCGGAAACATCCAGTTCCAATGTCTGGTCTTTCAGGCGGAAAACCTGATCCTCTACATCCCAAGCATCTACGATGAATTGTAGTAGCTCGGGTTGCGCGCGTAGACGGGAGGTATGAAAAAACTTTTTGAGACCACAATCTCTCAGTGCCGCCATACAACCATCATTAGCCAGAGCTTGGGCATCAACATCCCCGTGCTCTCGTTCTTTCCATTCAACCACCATTTTGGGCAAAATCCTGCAAACAAACAACAAATTTCAATCATTAGATAAATATTGAAATATAATTTGAGGGGAAATTGGGTTTCTAACGGTCCAATTTCATGCAAATCGGGTTCGCGCCAATGGCGTGACTGTTTCTAAAACAGTCGCGCTAATGGCGCGGCCTCCGTGTTAAAAATCCACCATTAGCGCGATCCCGTGCCGGAATCCCGCGCCAATGGCGCTGACCTAAAATTTTGCAAACCCTCTTGCAGAGATGCAAAATATGGATGGAAATCAATAAAAATTGAATGAAAATAAGGCTGAGGATGAGGCCGCTTACCTGTCACAGACGACAACTCAAATGGTGTCCTGGATTGGTCGCGATCAGCAGTTGAATTTTCGCACCAAAAGCCCTCCAACAGTGCACTTGTAGGGTAAAAAGTGAAAAGTAAATTTTTTTTTTACTTTTTACTATTTATAGCACTATTTTAGCCCAAAAATACCTTAAAAATGTCTTTTTAGGTGTATTTTTGTAAAAAATAGCCTTCTCACTGTTGATCGAATGATAACAGGGCTTAGTGTGGTTCTAACGAGCGTCTTTTTGACTTTTCCAAGCTCGTAAAAAACACAAGAAAATGTTACCACAATGGTCCGATTTCAGCTCTTTTCCTGACCTTAAAGCGGAAAAGATTGCCGAGTTGTCCCTCTTGACTCGTTAAACAGTTACCAAGAGGCGGTCGTTTTAAGTTCTTTTATCGACTGTTTAAACACTAAAAGATTACCGGGTTTTTGTCGTTTCAAACTCGTTAACGGTTGCGAAACGATGTGATTTTGATCCCTTTTTTACTTTTTCAGATCAGAGTCACTACTCATGAAAAGTACTCCTCGGTCGTAACGATCGGGCAGTTCTTTCGGGTATCATTTTACACTTTTTCGGACCCGAGAGACACAACTTTACGAAAAAGGACCTCTGGAGTTTTCTTTTCCATGTCTTTTTCAAACTCTCTAAACATGAAAA
>APFE030489989.1:14685-54030 GCA_000404065.3 Pinus taeda
TGTATTTCTCCACCTTCCCTTCTGCATTTGTCTTCTTCTTGACCCCCCATTTGCTGCCAATGGGTTTCCTTCCAGTCGACAACTCCACCAGATCCCAAGCCTCATTTTTGTGAAAAGATGCCATTTCATCAAACATGGCCTGTTTCCAGAGTTTTACATCCTCTGAATCTACAGCTTCCTTCACAGTTTTGGGATCATCATTAGTAATAGATAAAGCAAAATTTAAACAGAAAGTGGATGGACTATACTTTTCTAACTACCTTCTTTCTCGAACTGATCTTCTCACACCCAGAGTTTGTGGCTCTTCATATTCTGATTCCTCCTCTGTTTTAGAGTATGATTCTTCCTCCTTAAGCTCAAACTCTATCTTCTTAGGTTCCCTTGGTTGGACTTCATGTTTAATAACATCTTTCACCTATCTAAGCACCACATCTTGGTTGTACACAACCTTCCTTGTTACTGGGTTCCAAAGCCTATAACCCTTTAAACCATCCTTATACCCAATAAAGATGCACTTTTCATATTTACTATCCAACTTGGTTCCTTTCTCCTTTGGAACATGTACATATACATCACATCCAAATACCCTCATATGTGAAAGAGAGGGTTTATTACTAGTCCATACCTCTTGTGGAGTTTTATCCTCCAACGCTGATGAAGGTGATCTGTTGACCAAGTAACATGTTGTCTCCACCGCCTCTACCCAGAATTCCTATTCTAACTCGGCACCATTGAGCATGCTTCTTGTCATTTCCATCAATGTCTTGTTCATGCTTTCTGCAACTCCATTTTGTTGATGTGTATATGGAGTAGTCTTCTACCGTGCTATACCACACTTCTTATAGAGTTCTTCAAATTCCTTACTGCAAAACTCTCCACCATTATCTGTCCTCAACACCTTTATCTTCTTCTTTGTCTGGTTTTGCACCAGAGCCTTGAATTCTTTAAAGTTGTCAAAGACTTAAGATTTCTTCTTAAGGAAATATATCCATGTATTCCTTGAGAAGTCATCTATAAATGATACATAGTACATAGAATTACCTAGCGATGGAACCTTCACAGATCCAAACACATCACTATGCACAAGCTTTAATATATGTTTCACCCTCTTACCTCCAAACAGGAAACTCACCCGATTCTGTTTCCCATATACACAATTTTCCTATAAATCAAAATCCAAAGAGCTATTACTCATGCCTTCTACCATACCTTTACCATGAAGTATTCGAAGGCCCTTCCCTCCAATATGTCCAAGCCTTTGATGCCACAACATGGTCTTCTCTCCAGAGACCACTAGATTTTCTGCTCCACTTTTAGAAACCACATAATTGTTGCACCCATCAATAACCATGCTACCTTACAGCTTGTACAAAGTTCCAATCCGAACTCCCCTCATCAATACTATTGCTCCCTGAACCATCTTATACGTATCCTTCTCGAACACTATTTTTACACCTGCATCATCCAACTTGCTTATAGAAATTAGATTTTTGGCCAATGCAAGAATATCAGAATACCCGAAAGTGTTCTAACCCTTACACCTTGCAACTTCAACTTTACTTTTCCATGACCAACGATTCTAGCCTTCCTATCATCCCCTAATAAGAAATCACCACCATCATATTTCTCATACTCGCAGAACCACTCTCTATGGGAAGTGAAGTGAAAGGATGCACTTGAGTCAATCAACCATCCCTCATGATCTACATGTGTACTTGAAGAATCCAAGTACACATCCCCACCATCATCTAAGGTGGTTTTCGCCTCTATAGAAGGAGCATCACCAAATCTCTTTCATTTATCAGGAGCTTTAGATTTACAGTCCCTTTTGTAGTGCCCTTCCTTTCCGCATTTCTAGCACAGCACCTTTACAGGTTTTCCTGGAGATTTATATCTCCCTCTAGATTTAGATCTCTCACTCGATGACTTATTTTTGGTTTTGTTTTGGGACCATCCTTGTACAGACAAGGCATCACCATTCTGGCTCTCCATATTTTTTCGTCTCATCTCCTCCGTCAGCAAGGAGGAGACTATTTCATCAAACTGCAAGGTAGTTGGATTGCTACGTATTGCAATAATGAGACTATCCCACGAATCTGGTAGATAACACAACAAACTGATGCACTTATCTTCATCTAAAATTTTAATATCAACAGATGCTAATTGACTTACCACAGTATTAAATGTGTTCAAATGCTCTGTCACCGAGTCTCCATCTTTCATCCTCAGGTTATACAGCTTTTTCCGTAGGAACAATTTATTCACCAGAGACTTAGATTGGTACAGAGTCCCTAACTTGTCCCACAAAGCCTTCGTTGTACCTTCCCCTGATACATTCAGCAATACTGAATCTGAGACACACAATCGTATTGTGCTCTTTTCCTTCTGATCCAACTTCTTACATTCTTCATCGAACACTCCTGTTGGTTTAGTACCTGGATCTACATTGATCCACTGATGTTTATCCACCAACAGATCCACCATCTTGATTTTCCACAACTCAAAACTCTAACCATTAAATTTCTTGATCGTTGTCTTTCCATTGCTCACCATCTTCTTTCACCACCAGAATTGATCTCGCAGATCTCCCATTGAACATGGTCTACCACAGGCCCGAGTGAAACCCCTCAGCAATAAAGGCGTCCCCTTGAAGCCAAAACGCTCTAATACCAAAGGTAGACTTTTAACCCCGTACAGAAGTTACCTGCATACGAATTCTAAAACACTGAAAATAAAAACAATGTGAGAGCATAACACATAAAACACATATACAGAGATTTTCCAGTGGATCCCAAAACCGAGACTACCAACTTGATTTTTCATTATGTTCCTTTAATGTTATAATACATATTTATACATGTCGAAGCATCCAATACCATGTACTAAAAACCATCACGTCCAATACCATGGACCGAAAGCCATCGTATCCAAAAACATGTGCGAAAATCATGCACAAAACCATAGGTGGGTTCGCCCAACCTAACATAGGTTCTGGACCCCATAGAGTGGGGTTACCTGCACCACTCAAACCCCCTATGACCCCCCCACTACGCAATCAGCGCAACGAAGGGGGGGCTCTGCCACCCTTCTAACCCCTTGATTAACTATGTGGGCTAGTAGTGGAAAGAATATAACACAACCCAACACCATTGGCTTGTGGACGATATGGAGTTGACTTCCTATGTTTGATTTTTTACT
Source organism: Pinus taeda (assembly GCA_000404065.3). Lineage (NCBI taxonomy): Eukaryota > Viridiplantae > Streptophyta > Pinopsida > Pinales > Pinaceae > Pinus > Pinus taeda. The sequence goes on from APFE030489989.1 coordinate 17,884, forward strand.
CCTCCATTATCTTCTGTACCAACTTGGGCATAAACTGAGTGCCTTGATCTATCACACATTCCCTTGGGGCACCAAAATGAGTGAAAATATCCTTAAAAAGAAATGAAACTACAACATTTTCATTAGCAAAAGAAAGTACTTTAGCTTCTACCCATTTTGTGACATAATCTGTGTTAGGTTCCTATACCAATAGGAGTCATAATTTTTGAATGGTTGAGATTAAATCTATAATATGTACATACCTTTCCTTTCTGCAAATGCTTTCCATATTCAAAAAAATTAAAAAATGTAAAGAGTGTATGTCCTAAAAGAAAAATCAAAGGACAAAAAGAATGCAAAAGGTCAAAAAAGATAAAAGTGAACCCCAAGAAAAGAAAAGACCATGAAAGTGTGCAAGTCAAATTTCCACTAATATTTACTTTTTGTGCAAAATAAATGATTATGTGTAGCTTGTAATCTATGCCACAATCCATGATAGTCAAAATGTTTAAACTTGGTTATTTCATGTTTATAGATAGAGAATAAAATCTGACCAAACAGTGTAATCTTGGAAAATAATTAGATTAGGTAGAGTGAATAAAAGGAGCTCAACTGTTTAATCTGAAGCCCTTGGATGTAATAAGGTTAGACTTAGATAGATTACTATTGGAAAAGAAAAGAAAAATGTTTTGATAAGGGTTTGCCAGCTTAAGTGCACCCTAATAAAGAGAAGTAAAAATGGTAGGATGAGTAGGTGGGTAAGTAGAAGAAAGGTTGCAAAATTGTGATGATTGTTAGATAAAAGCATATTGATCACATTCATCATCAAAGTTCTAAGTATGGATGAAAATTGGATGCATCAAGTTCACAAAATCAAATGATTAACTTCCCTCGCTCATTACATTTTTCACTTAACTAATTTGCAATAAAAATTCTTAAGTACCCAAAATCTTAAGTTAAAGGGGCTCAGAGAATTTCTCTGACTTCTGGAGGGATAGACCCTCGGACCAATGAATTATAGGTCTTTATGAACATTCACCCCCTTCAACTCACTCATATTCCCAAACAAATGCCTTTTCCTAAGAAAAAACATCATTTTCCTAAAGAAAGGTCATTTTCCCCTAATAAACCCCTTTTTCTAAGGATAAAACCTTGTTATCCTAGGAAAAGTGATCACCCCCTGAAAGAGACCCCTTTCTCAAAAAACCCAAAAATACTTTAAGCCTAAGTATAATGTGTTTATGACAATAGAAAATGAATGGAATACATTGCACTTTAGCACTTTTCATTTCCATATTAACTTTTAACTTTATATATATTAAATCCCTAAAAAAATAACCTTTCTCATATAGTTCTATAACAAATCCCTATGTATTAATACCCCACCCCAAAAAAGTTTGAAACATAAACTTTATAAACACCCTAACCCAATAAATGAAATTAATTAATCGACCAACGATTAATTAATAATCAAACCCCACCAATAAAAACACCCCCAATGCCCTAACGCCATTGTAATCCATTGTTAATAAAATCTCGCCACTCTTAAACCTTCGTCGGGCCCGTCCATTACTCTTCGTACGAACTCCCCACCCCAATCACTATGCGATGGCCTTCCCTTTAATCTGACGATGGTCATACATATCGGGCAGCCTCCAACACCTAACCTTTACCCACCCAATATGGGTTGTTTTCTTTTGGGCCCCAATGCTACGTGGTGCTCGATGAGTGGGATCAGGCAGTCTCCCCCTGAAACCACCCAGCCCATAAAAACGGTGCGATCAAATCCACTTACCGCCTCCTGCTAGACGACAAAGTGTCACATCATCTTGCTAATAGCCAAACGTACTTCCCCATGTGCCCGCCAAATCATTAACTTTGTGAACAACTCCAAAAACCTGATTTTTTTTGTTTTATCCTGAAAAGAATGCTCCAAACCTCCATGCACGCGACTGACTACATTCAATTTCCAACCCATGTCCAATTGCCAACCTGCAAAAGACACTAAACTTCCAGTCCACCCTCTAGTCATGTAGGCCTTCTACAACCGTGCACAGTCGCCCATCGACTCGTTCAGAGACAAAATTCCCTAAAATTCTAGGTATTTATCCAAATTTACCAGAAACCCTATCTCATTCCTAAACCTGTTATTCAATTTCTTAGAATTATTAAGTAATTAAGTGAAAGAATTGACCTACAACCCGAAAACTGCTCTGTATTTGAACCAAATTGCCCCAATTTGACTCAAAACCCTTTTCCCCATTCTTAAATCCACAAGAACTAAGAATGGTCGCTCCAGTTGCTATGGATGTCCGACCAATTTCCACTCTTCATCTGGATTTAGTCCATCTCCCTTTGGCGGACAAAGACTTCCAAATCAAGGACACCTCTCTCCATGAATCCCCATTGAAATTATGCTTCAGGTACAGAGACTAATACCTAAACAATGCAGACAAAATACGTCTTTGGGAGTCTAATTTTCCCAAGTACCAATTCCCTCGAGTACATATCTTTCCCAAAATTGTTCACTATTGCAATACAAACTGCAGTCCCAACCAAAGAGTAGTGATGCCCCTTGACCATATTGTAATTTTCACCATCACTACTAAATCCATCAGTGAAATGTTGTAGTTGCAACCAAGACAAAATCTGACCCCCATTTCTATTAGAGACCTTCTAGACAGATTCCCTAGGATTACCCCTGCCAGACTTGCTGAAATATTCCAGACCTTTATTGTGGAAGAGAAACATATTCCAAAGGATCTTCCCCCATACATTTGGACAATATTTTCTAAACTTGGCCAAGACATTGTGTCAATGATATCTAGTGTCTTAGGCTATACTACCAGTGATTATATTAATGAAATCATTCTAGCCTTCATGTCCATCTTCACTCCAAGACATCCCCCTGCCATCATTTATGATTATGCCAAATTCATAGCAGATAAAATGCATGATCAATTCTTGAGAATGAGCAATGAAAGAGTATTTAAGTACTCCTCAGTTTTGTATCACCTTTTATTCTATTATCAAGTTTATAAATTCCCATTTACTCTTCAAAAACTTGAGACCAGAGGCAACCCTAGGTCAGTAGTCTTCTGGACCCCTTTGATCCACTAGTATGAATCAGCATATCCATACAAAGACTTCATAGATATTTTTTTGCATCTTGTAATGACTATGTTGCTAGGAAGTCCTCCTCCTAGGATCAGTTCAGATATCAGGAGGATCCTACAGCTTTCAAAACAACACAAAGTGGGAGATTGGTACTTGTATCAAAATCACACTGAAATCAAGATCTATGGCTGTGAGTTAGCACCATACAAGTTACCTAGATACCTCCCAATGAGGTTATTTTCTCTAGAGTACTACAAGTAGATAATCAACTTAGATGAGGTACATTTTGTAAAAGCCAAAAAGAAGGCTCAACTTAGAATCAAGGATCAGCTAGGCCCCTTTGTGTGCAATAGTAGAGAAGTTAGAAGAGAAGCAGAAGAAATCCTTCAAAGGCTCAAACTGAAACAAAGCTTCATATGGAGATATGACCCCTTAAATTTCATCTGCAATAGAAGACAAAAAAACAAGTTGTCTCCCTATATCCACCATAGAATCCCTGAGATAGAAAAATATGAAAATCAATTGGAATGGGAGGAAAATACTCTAGTGGACAGAGAGAACACTGAAGTTGTTGTTGAAAATGCATTAATTGATCTAGAGAGGAGACTTGATGAAGATTCTTTCATACAGGTACCAAAATAATCCCAATCCCAAAGGGAATCATAGGCACACACTGAACAACAAGCATAAGAAGGACCCCAAGTACAAGAAGAGTCAGAAAAACCAGATTTACCAAAAGAATTCACTCAAACAAGACTACCAGAGCACATTATGAGTACTCCCCCTATAGTGCAGACTCCTCTAAATGAGGAGAGGAACCCCAAAAGAGATAGGGAGGAGGCCACTCCTTCTGGAAGAGAAATTTCACAACCTTATGTCAAGATGTAAAGGTTAAATCCTTTCTCCGAGTAAGAATTCACAGAAAAAAACAACTGGAGCCACAAGCAGTAAAAGAGAAGAGGGCAGGCATGTTACTGCATCTGGACGAACACAAGAACCTTCCACAACACCTACTCAGGTGTTGGAAAGACAACAAAGTGTGGAAGTGTCCTCATTCAGGACTCCTGCTGGCCAAGACTAGGACATCAGAGAAAAATAAAAGGAAATGAAGGCCAAAAATGAAAGGCTAAAGGCCCAAAGCTATGCACAGTACCTCAAAATGGCTCCCACCAATCAAGCAAGACTTATGTCAGCCTTTGATGTGAAAGAAGGTAAAATGTAGATGACTTTCCTCAAGCCCACCGATCATTAACCCAGGTCGACAACTGATTACCAGAAGATAGATTTTGAAGTGTTGGCAAAGGACATACATCCTATTGACCAGATTGAATTGTATAAAAAGACAGGAGAGATGGTATATTCCACATTGACAAGCAAAGCCATTGTAGCCCATCAGTTATAGATTTCACTGAATAATATATCAGCACAGTTTCAACTAGAAAAGGCCTCCTCATAGGCCAAGGATACTAGAATGAAGTCCTTGGAGGACTTAATCATAGAGTTGGGACATGATCCCAAAGATGTAAATGTTGCAGAAAGGTTAATTAAAAAGAAGAATGATGACATAGCTGCCTTGAAAAGGTAGCTCAAAATTCCACATCTACATCATCCACAAACAATAGAAGTGTTAGAGACTCAAAAGGAACAAGAAGAGCTTATGGACTTGGTCCTTAAGCTAAATGATCAGCTGAAAGAAATGGACTAAGAGTTGGACACATTGATTTAATATAAACTGAGTGAGTTGGCCATCGCTCCACTACAGTTCCCTCAACATTGGCAGCTTCCTTAGCACCAACAGCTCCACCTGCTACATCCATGCCAATCACAGCCGAGTCTAAAGTTGCAGGCACATCAACTGAAAAGACGGTAGAATTAGTGAAAGCCATGGAGGAAATGACCATCTAGGCTATAAAGCTTAAAAGGATTAAAGAAAAGGTGACAAGCTTAGAAACTAACCGTAAGCTTGCCCAAATACAATAAAAGGAAGAAACACAGAAAAACTTAAGGATGGGTGAGAGGATAAAGTTCCTTGAAAAAATTTAACATTGCAAAAGCCACTAGGACAAATTAAGGAGATGCTCTAGGCCAACATCATTGACTCTGTCAATGATGTTTGGCCATCAATTCAAGTAATATTTGAGAAAACAGAACTAGTAAAAGTGGCCACTGAAGCAATCCAAAAGATAAAAGAAGACCTGGAAGACCAGACTGAGGAGGCTAATCAACTCATCAAATTCTTGAACAACAAGAATAGGGAGGAACTAAGTGAGCTTGGTGTGGAGGATAGAACTAAAACCATCATCCAAGGCAAAATGGTTATGACTAAAAGGAACCTTATACTCAACTTAGAGAAAAGATGCCAAAACATGCAAGCTAACATTGATAGATTCATGGAAAAGTTTCAAATTTTGAGGGAACAAGGCCTTCCCAGTCCTATGGTCATCCATGATAAACTTATGACCCAATAGGATTACACTGATATATTAAACAAGTTGGCCAAAGACTAAGCAAGCACTTCAAGAGTCAAAGCATTGCCCACATGAAAGCTATTATGTGATAATTTGGAAAGTCTATTCTTCCTAGAGCATGAGGTAAATCATTTGTTTGTCAACAAGCCAAATTTTGCCAAATACACTGAAGCATATGAGATATACAAAAATATGCTCAAGGTAAAGTTACTTGAAGATGAATGGTGGGTAAAATTGACACATTTACTATGAGTTACCACAGTGAGTTTGATGGCAGCTAGATAAAATAGGTGAACAGGGTCAAAGAGTAACAGGTAAAGAGTATTAGTAATAGATTGAAGACAAAAGTTGATTCCAGCACATAAATATTAGTAAGCTTAAAGAGCTAAATTTGAACTATAAACAGCCAGCACAATCACAATAAAAGGGATAGCAAGATGCAGTTTTCCATCTGTCTCTATCTTCGTGCTTGAAGATATTTTTGATTTCCTAGAATAATTCTCAAACTATTATGAGATATTTTGTAATATTTTTTGTTTAAATACTTCACATTTCGAAGTAGTTAGGGTGGATTCAAAGACATTTCTATAGAAATTTTCTTCTCAAGTTAAGGAGCTATTGTAATCAAGACTGGATTGGCTCGCTGGATGAAGGAATAAAGTGAAGATATTTCACAGGATTATCGTGTAAAGCAGAAATCAAATAAGTATTATCTCGCATGTTTATTACTATTTTCTCTTCATGTTTATTAATAATCATGTGTCTGTATGAAATATGAATTTTAAACTAGAAATGATATTTCAAAATTAGCTTTAATGCTCTATGTCTTAAATTTTTACATTCTTATTGTTTTTTGCTAAAATATCTTAGTCTGGGAATTCTTAATTTCTTCCTTACTTCCGTAGTTTCCCCCCTAGATCTGTAGTAAAGTATTCTTAGTTTCCCTTTGCTCATGATCATCTCCTGCTTTTCATATTGATCCCAATCTAAGGATTTTTCATTTCCCTTTCACCCTGGTTAAGCCTACTTCATCCATTTGAACCTGAATATTTGCCTTTTGCTTTGCTAGCCCGCCCTGTGAACTCCTCCTTTAGTGATTGATATGATCTAGTTAAGCCATCCTTTGATTGACTCCATAGCCCAATGGCTTGAAGGCCTTGTTCTGTCCATCTGTTCCCAGAATTCCACCACCCAACCAAAATCAAAACCTTATGAGCACTAGGAAATAGCCTAAAATCCCACCCAAAACAAAGTTAAATTATAAAGAGAGAGCCCACTCTGGACTTAGGTTTGCTAGAAGCCAAGTCTAAAAGATTAGGTTTGTGGTTACCTCGGATTATTCCTTCTTTTTATAACTTCTAGGGAAAACTTCTGAGTGATAACATAGTGGCGACCATACTAGGGAATTAAATCCTCAGTCTTAATAAACCTTTGAGAAATTTCAAATTTTTATTTCAAGCCTCTTGAAGGGTTTATTAGAAGTTATTTTTAAAATTTCATAAAAAAATAAATAATTAGAAAAAGCTTGAAATCTGGCTTCAAGGAGAACTCATTATACTAGGGCCAACCCTGATCCAAATCCTCCCCTAGTATTTGACAATCCCAACCTCATTTCAAGAATATCCAGAAGACAAGAAAGTTCAGTAAGCCCAACAACTTTAATCAAAGCAGATTCCTGTCCTGATGAGTGGTTTTTCTTAGAAGTCCTCCCTTTTGACGAGTCATTTTACCTTTCCCTATTTAGAACCAAGTCTGAAAGTGCACTTGATGACATATTTCTAGGTCCAGAATTCATTAAAGATCTTGAGGTCCAAAGGGCAAACTAGTCAATAGATTATAATATTCTAAACTCCCCTCAGTCATCCCTTACTACTGTTAGGATCCTTGAACTTTCTGAAATAGCTTCGACTCCCTTTAGTTCACCATTATTCCCTCACATCTCTAAAGTTAATTCCACACCTCCATTCATACCTACACTTCCCCATCAACCTATCACTACCCATAAAACACCTAGTACCCCTAGTTCCTCACCAACCTCTAAAACACCCCCTGTTACCCCAACTCCAGTTCTTAGTCCTACCTGTTATCAGGAAATCTAGTGTCCATGCAGAGCTGCTAGTCCCACTAATATGGGTAGCTATCTTAGAAACAAACTAACTAAAGTTACTTTCATTTTACTTTATGAGAAGTAGATAGGAGAGAAGCAGAGTACCAACCTCAATCTTTCACTTGGCTCCTTGCTTGTTTCCTCTCCCCTCTGACAGATCTTTGTCACTCCTTCCTTTCTTACCCTGCTTCAAAGAGCACCTGTAAATTCAAATCAGCATAATACCATCAAAGTACAAATATCTACAATCATAAACAATATAGGACCAAATATATATTGACCACACAAATGCATATATCATCAAACATACAAGAATGTGGAGGAAAACTCGAATAGCTTTATTGATAGAAAGAGAAGAAGAGAGCATTACAACCCATTGATCTGACCTAGCATCATCCTCCCAGCATGAAATCCCTTCTTCACCTCATGAAAAGCTTAGATCACCCAACACTATGATGTTCCACCAAGAAACCAACAACACTTCCTTACAAAATACAAGATTCCAGCCTCTGGATCTCTGGGATCAGGGATCCATATATAGATGTTTGCAGGGGTGTGAGTCAGCCTATGGGATTTTGATTAGTGTCCTCTCTCTGATAGTTCTTGGTTCCACTTGGAGATTCATGATCTCTTACTCATCCCCGGGCAAGTTCAGAGAGGCAAGTGTCATAGGAGAAGTTTCTGGAAGATTCTATGATCATCCACCTTGCAAACTGTCTCTACCATTTGTCTACTCTCACCCATCGCACCCTATAGAAAGGATTTTTAGTATGCATCACACTTTTTGCATGTGGCAGGTGAGATCCATCTCACCCTTAGCACTGAGCAGTTGTATGGTCCAGTTTTGACTACTTCTGAGCAATTTTCCATGGAGAACTTCTGGGAGATGATGTAATTAGATAACCTTATTCCTTCAGGGTGTGAAACAACACTTTTAGGGACTTAGAAGCCCTTGATTTATGGACATATATGATTGGGGTTACAGTGCCCAAATATGTCTATAACAAATAACCCTTAAGCATGAGGTCGAAAATCTTTTGATGTCAGGTGAAATGCTTTATCATGAGGATCCGAGGTTTTTAGAACTGGAAGGTGACTAGTAATAAGATAAAATAAAATACATTATCTTCATAATATTTTCATGATCTAACTGAGGTGGGCATTCCCATGCTCAGCTTTATAAATTCATTTTCATGTACAGAGGACAGACAACCGTCTGTGTGACAGACTGATGATTCTGATAGAGCCATCATCATTTGATTCAGATGATCATATGTGTAGCAATGATGTACATTTGATGTTTTTATTTTCCTGGATATATCGCAGTCCAGATGGATGAAACTAGATTCAAGGTCTTCAAACTCGTTCAATCTTTTCCTGAAGTACAATTCGATCCATGTGAAAAGATGTTCTAGAGTTGAACATGGAAAGACATCGCCTGATTACTAGCCAATGATGTAAGCTGTTAGCAGGCGCGATAGGAATCACCAATAATGATGATGACCCTCAAGGTACAACAGTACAATTCACGGTGTGTGAAAAAGGGAATTGGCATCGAACACCACGCAAAATATTTCGGTCGTCGGAAGTGAGAAACTTTCCATTGAGGCATGCAAGCTTCAAAGTACTGAAAGGGTTGTTCCTAGGTCGACTTCTTGGATAATGAGTTGTTGTCGACAAGAAGTGACCCGTCGTAGGAGGGCCTTAATGAATCCCACATCTATGACATAGAATGGATCAAATGATTTTGAGGAGGTGAAAACGATCTGATGATACAGGGTTCAGGGTGGCGGTCATGAAAGTATGAAGGGTGAAGGTATTGCAGCGGATGAGACACAAGCTGAGTTTGTGAATTCTTTGAGTGACTTCTCTTGAACATATCGACGACACTGAAATGGATTGGTAGTGTTAACCCCAAAAATCGATGGTACGATGGCCAATGGTAATATGACTGGTGAACGAAATAACCCAACCCGACTCAATCATGGCAATGGAGTGAAAGTCTCATGTTCAAGAGCGACTTGCTACCAATAAAGTTTCTTCAAGTTTTCTTCCCAATTTTTCCCCATTCATTGCTAACCAGTACCTCTTTATGTTTATCAAGCTTGAGGAGGATAACATATGCTTGTTCTATAATTTTCCCTTCGGGAAAACCCGTCGCTATGTTTTAACGAGCCTAGTGACAGTGAAACGCGTTCTTGTCTGCATGGACAAGTTTGTCGTTATTGGTTTTAATGAGTTTAATGATAAAGATAACTCAGTCCTTTTTCAATTTTAGAGAGTCTGAAAAGGGATGGAAAGGAAACTCCAGTAATCCTTTTTCGTCATATAATCCCTTAAGTCCGAAAAAGTATAAAATAATACGAAAGGGGTGAATTTTCTATAGTTTTAACGAGTCGAACAAGACAAGCGCTCGATATTTTGTGTAATGATCCCTCAGGTACAAAAAGATTAAAATCTAGAGGATGGATAGCTCTCCCGATAGCTTTAACGAGCTAGAGAGGCCAATTGCTCAACAATCTTTTCATATTTTACATGTCAAATGAAAAGAGCTTAAAGGAGACTCGTTTTTTGAGGAACGAGTGATATTTTTAGGTAGTAGCTATTTCCAGGTAAGGTTTGGAATTTTCCAATCACGGAAAAGTTAAGAGGATGGCTAACAAAATCACTCGTCGCAGCTATTCCTCAAAAGGGTAAACAATCAAATGGAGGCATATGATCAGCTAAAACAGAGTCGAGGTGATGGTAAGAACACAACCGAGGCTCAAACGCTAATGATAATGCATTCACAATGGTTATTTACCAGAGGTTGGTTCATTTTTTAATGAGCTTAAACTCTGGTGGAACATATGCTCATTGCTTAGGTTTAATTTTTAACGAGCTTGAACTTTGCGTAAAACTGCTCGTGATAATGGTCATTGATATTCGATTCACCGTAAACACTATGGTCTTTTGATAGTCGTACTACCTGCTCAATTGCTCCAACAAACTGATTAGAAATGAGAATACATGGTCGTAAAATGAGTTAAAACACTAATACCCTACTCAACTTACGTGAAAAGTACTTAAAAGTAGTTTTTACCCCTCATTTTACCATTTCATTTGAATTTGGGGTTATTGGAGCTCTGGAGGTGTTTTTCCCCTTGATTTTCACCAGTTGATTCGGGGAGATTTTGTGGACGATTTTCGGCGCCGTCTAGACCTGGTAGGAGCTAAACCTGAGCTCTTCAATTGCATTCTTTCCTTTTTGAATTCTAAGCATTTTTTCCTGTTTTTCTGAGCCTCTGGGATTTAAACAATTCGTTCTGCCCCCATCGCACCCTGTATACATTGAAAGGTGCGATGCATACTGGGATGGCCATTGGCCAGTCAATATGCATCTCACCCAATACACAGCTGGGGTGCAGTGGGCGCAAGGAGGAAAACTTTTGCACTGTTTGTTCATGGAAATTTTGCCTGTTTTTTGCCAAATCAGGATCCTGACTCTTCCCTTGTTTGTTTTTCAGAGATTCATCGGAGAAAAATGGTTGTTACATGGTGAGAACACGAGCATGAAGAAGAGGACATGGTTGCTTTACATGATTCGGGTACGGTAATTGCATTGCAGAACTGTGGTTTGCTAAAGTTCTTCTACATATCTAGCATGAGGCAAGAAAATCAACTTGTTGCAATATTTCCTCGATGCATGACATCCTACCAACCAAGTGTTTCAGATCAGAGGAAAATCCATCCCTTTGACTATCGAGGACATCTACTTGTTGACTGGTTTATCGAGGCGTCGTGCCCCTCTCTCACTAGCAAGTTTCGCCCATGGGGCGAATCCGTGAGGGATTATATTCGCCGATATTGTAGATAAGGATCTCAGCCAAGCAGGATCACAAGATCAATATCCGAGATGTCACCGACTGGTCCTTGAGGACTATTCTATTCACCTTTGCTAGATTGGCTGGTAGCGCGGCTCTTCACTTTGCCAACAGGTTTTATATGCAGTACACCTTGGAATGTCTCGAACCAAAGGTGTTCAACTGGTGTGATGCAGTACTTCCGGTGATAAAAGAACAGCTTACCAAGGTGAAAACGGAAGATCCAAGAACTTTGGATATGGTTCTATTTTGACTGCTTTCGCCTTGGAGAAGATCCCACTGATGCAACCACAATACATTTCACTTAGTTTGCCACCATCGACTGAGCCACGGATGCAGAGATGGGTTGACCTTATGGCCCGACATGATGATCAGTCACAAGTTTCTTTCTCTGATGCCTTCTTCAAGTGGTTCAATCGTCAACAGATGGTTTATGCCGAGTGTCCATATGCTGGTATGGATTTCCGGGGTGACCCAAATTTGGTGCTGCCGGCTGGCAAGTAGTGGGGTGTCATAGGTAAAAATCTCTGACCATATCCCTGTTTATTGCTTTTATAATGTTCTTGTGCTTTCTTTTATCAGGACTAATCAAAACTCACGTGCTCATGCAAATATCGGACCAGTGCGACCAACAGTGCACTTGAGAGCAGCAGCTACCGTTCCAACAGGAGAGGTTGTAGGGAGGGTTGTCCTTCACGACCTGGATGTGACCGAGACTCTTGCAGTATTGCAATATCAGATCTAGGGTCTCACCCTTGGTATCCCAGATGTGAGGACCAACGAGCTGCCTTTGAGATTACAGCGACATACCACTGGCGTACCGAGTCGATGGACTAGGCTTTTACGCATGATTGCATAGTCGGTGACTTGTTACCACCAGCACCATTAGACTAGGGTGCCCCTTAGCATTTTGAGTTTTTGGGTCATTTGACCGATTTTGTCTTGGACACAGAACACTATGTATAAACTATAAACAGTTATATATATTTTTGATTTTCAGAGCTTTATTTTGGTTAAGTTATATGATCCTGATGCAAATATTGATGAAATGCTTTTCTTTTACAACTGTTGCAAATGTCTATCTAACACATAATTTGCTAATGAATCTGTTAATGTGTTGAAGTTTCTAGAAATATGTTGATATTGGATAGAATCTAATTGTCTTTCCAAAATCTTGACCCTTAGGAACATATGATAAATCGCTGGATTCTGCACGGAATAGATGCCGGTAAGCTATAGAATGATGAATTGTGAGTCTAGCCTGATGACAAGTCGGCATATGCCATGCGTGATGGCATCATAGAGGAGCTCTATCAACGCGCTATATTCAACGATGTTGTTCGTTGATTGACCAATACATACCCCTCTGAAACTCACTAACTCGCTGCTTGGATCAAAGATGGCCCAGGCCGTAGAAGATAGGTTCCACGAACTACGACTCGCTCTGTCGGCCTATCCAACAAATGAATCCAATAGGTTCTACATCTACAACAAATATAAAAGTGGATTACCTAACCAAAACGATTACTCTTAGTGAAAACAAAAACTTAACAAAAGCATATGAAGAGGTTACTACACTGAGTCAAGCATAGTACCGCTTAAGATACAACCCATTTCGGGGTTACGGCAGTGGAATCCCATCCTAATCCACTAACTCATAGGCTCCTTTTGCTAATACATGCTTAACAATATAGGGGCCCATCCATAAAGACTGGAACTTACCCACTCCCAATTTATCGGACTCCTGGTCGTAAAGTAAGACCAGGTCACCTTCTGAGAAGACACGGGGTTTGACATTCTTGTCAAATTGTGCTTTGAATTATTTCTTATGTGCTTCGTTAGCCAAGGCGGCATCACGACGGGTTTCATCCAGTTGGATTAATTCCAAGAAACGATCCTCCTCTTCTGAAGTTCTGGGGAGAAGGTCGACTGTGAGCTTGAGGGACGAGATTTTGCACTAAACAAGTAAGATCGCTTCTAGGCCATACACCACCTGAAAGGGTGTAAACCCAATCACATTTCTCATCGATGTCCAGTATCCCCACAAGGCTGAGTACATGATTAGGTGCCAACTTCGTTTATGGACTCCAATAATCCTTTGCAACATGCGCTTCAGGACTTTGTTGATCACCTCAACTTGTCTGTTAGCTTGCAGATAATACAGAGTAGAGCTGTCGTGGGACAGTCCTAATTTGGCAACCAACTCAACCATCATGTGATTGTGGAAATGCAATCCATGGTCTGTGATTATAGCTTGTGGATCACCGAACCTGGATACTACATGATTGAAAAAGAAAAGAGCAGTTGTTTTGCCACTGTTGTTTAATGTAGGCATCGCCTCAGCCCATTTTGTAAAATAGTCAACTGCGACTATGATATACCCATGCCCCCCCACCGAGGTGGGGTTACATGTCATGAAATCTATGCCCCATTTGGCAAATTGCCCAACAACGACTACTGGCTGCAGAGGTGCGGGTGGTATTCTGGTTTTGCAATCGAAGATTTGACAAGCATGACAACTTATGACTGCGGTTATGCAATCTTTGAACATTGTTGGCTAGAAGTATCCTGCTCGTAAACTATTTTGTGCCATAGCATGACCAGATTGATGCCCCCCACATGCGCCTGAATGAAAACCATTCAGGGCTTGTTCGGCCTCCTCATGGGTGCGGCACCTACGCAGAACTATATTGATACCACAACGGTAAAGTGTATCACCGACGATCATGTAGTCTTTTGCTTGGTATCGAGTACGTCGTTGTTCTGAGCGAGAGGTATTAGACCTATATGTTTGGGTCTATAGATAGATGATTATATCTACATACTACGGGTCGCTTGAAAATATCAAAAACAAAGATTCATCCACGATTGTGGATTTCGATGTTGAATCATTGGACGGCGATGGGAAGTCACATAGTAACTCCGCGAAAAATAGGGATTTCTTTGATTTGGATTTTACGAATTCCAGATCAAACTCTTGCAAAATTGCTATCCATTTTGAATATTTGCCCCCAAGCAACTGTCGCGACAAGATATAAGTCATGGGCTTGCAATCTGATAAAATGGTAGTTTTTCGAAAGACGACATAGTGTCAAAATCTCTGTATCCCTTGAACAGCTGCGAGAGCTAGCTTTTGAACATAGGAGTACTTGCTTTCTGTATCATTTAAGTTTCGACTTAAATAATAGACAGGATGTTCAATTCCGTTGTCTTCTTGAACTAAAACCATTGCGATGGTCGTATCCACTGCAGTCAGATATAGGTTAAAGTCTTTTTGATAATCAAGAGCACACATTAATGATGCTTTTACTAGGGATCCATTTAGAGCATCAAAGGAAGCTTGCACAACCTAATCCCAATTGAAGGGTACTTATTTTTTCAACAGATGCGTATAACCTTTAGCAAGTTTGGCGTAATTTGGAATGAACCTCCTTAGAAAGTTTGCTTTCCCTTGGAGTTTCTGAATCTGAAGCAAATTTGAAGGTGGAGGCAAATCGATGATTGCCTGAACCTTACATGGTTCGAGACGAATCCCGTCCTTTGAGACTAAAAAGCCAAGTAAATGACCAGAAACGACACAAAACACACATTTGTGTGGATTGAGTCGTATCTTGTAGTGTCGGCAATGTAGAAATATTACTCTCAAATGCTGCGGATGATCGGTCCGCTTTCATGAATGAGCCGGAAGATCGTCGAGGTATGGTTGAATGATGTTTTTGATGTCATGGAAGGCATAATTCATTGCCCTATGAAAGGTTGCCCCTGCGTTCTTTAAACCAAAAGGTAGCTTGCGGTATGCGAATGTGCCCCACGGACAAATTGATGCAGTCTTTGACTGGTCCTGTGGGCGGATATTTATTTGATTATACCTGGAAAATCCATCTGTAAACGAAAAGATTTCACATCCGGCGCATTCATCAATTATCTGGTCGATGAAGGGTGTAGGGTAGTTGTCTTTTGGACAAGCTTGATTTACATCCCTATAATCGACGCACACTCTAATCGTTCCTTGTTTTTTCATCACAGGAACAATATTCGATACCCAATCGGTTAGAGGAACCAGGTAAATGAAACCAGCATGGAGAAGTTTTTCAACTTCCGCCTTGATGGCAGCGGATTTCTTTGGGTGCACCTGCTGAAGCCATTGTCGTACTGGTTTGACATCTGGATACATCTTAATTTCATGTTCAACTATGCTTGAGTCAATGCCTGGAATTTCTTCATATGACCATGCAAAGACATCTCTGAACTTGTGAAAGAGAGAGTAGTATACTTCCAGTTCTGAAGAAGAACAAGATTTGCCGACATGAATATTCTCTACAACATCTGGTTTGGTCGAGATATTATGGCGATAGTTTCTTCAATATTGGATAGGTTTCACTAGGAATCCACCGTATTTACAGTATTTGATAGGAAATAAAAAACTGAAGGATGATTAAGGTCATTGGAATAATATTCTTCCTAATTAGGAAGATGGGAACGATGGTGGTAATCTTCCCATTTTGCCCCCTCTATCTTCATTGACTGAATAATTCCTTCCTCTATAGAATGTACATGTGACCAAGGATCTAAAGAGGCACCATATTCCTTAGACCTATCTATCCAAATGCTCGATGAGCGTTGATTTGGGTTTGCCTCCCACGCCGAAAACATTGATAGCTACAATATTTCTATTGGGCTTGGAGGCAATACCTGGTGATGATCCATGCTAATATCGTGTTCGGACATCTTCTCAATAGAAGATACCATATTGCAGGTTCCCACCGTGGCCACTTCTGCCAGATTGTTTGGAGGCGGTAGGGCAAAAGTACCCATTAATGTAGGGTCTTTTAGTAGGCCTACTCTGATATTTTGAAGCACCTGAGAGCTTCCGTGGATCATCGGAATGCTTCCCGTAACTTGTGAACTGTTGGGGTGAAATGTTTGTTGGTCGAAGATTGTAATTCCTCCTTGGAAGGGAAATGCAATCTTTCTGAAGTATTTTTATCCGGTAATAGTGTCCACTTGGATGTTTCTATTCCCACTAAGATGGGTGGCTATCTTAGAAACAAACAATCAAAGTCTACTATTGTTCCCTTTTAGGAAAATAGACGAGAGGAGGACCAAGAAGACCAACCTGAGTCTTGCACTTGATTTCCTCTCCTTCTTGATAGAGCTTCACCGCTTCTTCTTGTCTGCCCAACTTCAAAAGAACCTGTAGAATCACAGAAAGATACTATTATTGAAGAAACAAGAATCTATATTCATAAATAATACAGGATTAGATGTGTATTAACCATATACATGCATATATAAACAAGTACACAAGAATATGGAAGGAAACAAGAATAACTTTATTCAAATGAAAAGTAGTAAGAAGATTACAACCATGTGCTCTGACCTAGCATCATCCTCCAGCTAAGAAGCCCTCCTTCACCTCAAGCAAAGCTAGATCACCCAACACTGTGAATGTACACAAGAAAACCAACAACACTTCTCTATAAGATACAAAATTCCAACCTCTGGATCTCTGTGATGAGGGATCCATATATAGATGATTACAAAGAGGTGAGTCATCTTCGGGGATCTTGATTAGTGTCCTCTCTCTGATAGTTCTTGCTTCCACTTGGAGAATGATGATCTCTTACTCATCTCTGGTCAAAAATGGAGAGGCAAGTGTCAGAGGGGAAGCTTATGGAAGATTCCATGATCTTCCACCTCGCATTTTTGTCCTTGCCATTTGTCCATTCCAAACCATCACACCCTACAGAGGAGAAAATCAGTATGCATCGCACCCTGTACACTAGGAAGGTGATATGCATCACACCCCCTGCATTGAGCTTTCAGTATGGTCCAGTTTTGACCATTTATGAGCAGTTTTCAGTGGAGAACTTCTGGGAGATGATGTAATCAGTTGACCTTGTTCCTTCCTTTAGGCAGTGAAGCAACACTTTTAGGGACTTAGGAGCCCTCAGTTTATGGACATTTATGATTGGGGTTGAAGTGCCCAAAAATGTCTATAACAAGTATGTCGACACAACGACAACCATAGCATAAATCTAGGGCCTTCCCAGTAGGATGTTGTAATCGAGGTTTCCATCGATAACTTCAACATCAATTTCTACTATTTTGCCCACCAGTTCAAATTCCAAGTTACTTAAAATCCCGTATGGAGTGTATGTTCGTCCATAAAATGCTTTTAATGTCGTTGACGATCATGACAAGGGTGGTGAGCCTAAATTTTTCCAGCAACTCATTGACATAATACATGTAGATGCCCCGTCATCAACAATTGTTCGATGAACAATTTTTTTGAGGGCTTTCACTTGAATAAGGAAAGCAAGTTGAGCTGGTAACTGAAGGTCATATCCTTTATGATTAAAGGCCACAAGATTGGAATCCGCTGGGTCAATCCCACCTATTGCTGATAATAGAGCCTGCTTTTGGGAGGGGCAATTTTGCAGTACCTCAAGTGTCGACATAGCGGACAGCGATTGGGCCAGGTCCTCTACTATATTATAATTCTAAGCTGCTCTGGCACAAGGATTAACTATCGATTTGTGTACTACTCCCTTTGGCGGCTTTATCGTTAGCTCAGGAATGATGGGTGGCACAACTTCGGTTGAAGTTATTGTTGAACTACTAGGTTGATCATTAGCCTTATTTTTGGACAGCTGTGGATTCCCGTAATCTTTATTCCTTGTCGATATCAAAGCATCATTTTGCTATTTTGTAATGGACAACATAAGCACTTGGGATGGGGAAGCATTGTCACTAGCAACCATATTGGTTCCTGGTTTTGGAAACGAATCAGTCAATACCACTGAGGTTTTTGAATTCTTGAAGAATTTCCTAAGCTCAACTTTATGTGGACAGTCTTTCGTCCAATGATCCTCATCGCGTATAAAGCATGGATGACTTCGTTTCCTTTCTCCAGAAGGGTTTGTAGAAGATTTTTCAGGAGACGACTCATCCTGTTTCTTCTTTCTCCCTTTCTTTTTCTTCTTGCCTCCTGGTTCCTTCGGTTATTTGCCTTTGTCGGTCGATACGACATTTACCTCTAAGGCGAGAATTTCTTCATTTGCATTTTGACTAGAAACCGTACGAGCTTTCTTTGATGTAGCCTTTATGGTTTTTGTGCTAGTCGTGCCTATCACGCCATCGCTGGCATGAGAGTCTTTGTTTGATTTAGGAGTAGGAGGAACATAAAACTCTAGTTTAGGAGCATCAGGGATTTTGTCGTAGAGCGTGCCCGACTGAGTATAAATCAAGTCTAGATATTGCGCACGAGCAATGACTTGCTCTTCAGTGACGACCCCTCCCTTTGCCACATCTTCCGTAATAGAAGGTAACAATGACTTAATAAACCATTCAGCTAGTAACTTATCAGGAACATATGTTTTTACCATTCTACGACGATGCCGCTACTCATGAATATGATCAGATATGTGAGTGGCTATCATTTGTTTGAAATTAGTAAGAAGTTCTGTTCCTGTTTTGTACCTTATTGGTAACTGAAAATGAGTTAAAAATGTTGTGGCAAGGGTGTTGAAGTTATCAAACGAAGCTCTAGGAAATTCGATATACCATTTTGCTGTCGGACCAGTTAACGTTCATTGAAAAAGGCAAAGCCTAATCGAATCATCATTGAGAGTGTTGGACGAACACCACAGATGAAAGGTCATCACATGATTCGACGGGTCTTCACCCAGATTTCCATTAAATTTAGGAATATATTACAGAAGTTTATGAGGAATCGCTGGCCACCAAGGAGCATAAGCAATTGGATCATTTGTAAGCTGATTTAGATCTGGTAACTCTAAAGTCACCACGAAGGGAAACTGTTGATTCAGGTTCGGCGAAGCATACCCAAGATAAGATGGGATCGCCTGAGCAGTGGGTCTTTGCATACCAGCATAATGTATTTGATGCTGGTAACTTTGGTAAGGCTGCTGGGCATAACCATTATGATATGATTGATGTTGACCGTTTTGAATATATGGTTGCCCATTACCCGCAAAGCTTTGTTTCTCAGGTCCTCGGTAAGCTTTTTGGAATTGCGGTTGTTGATCATGTACTAGCCATGGTTTCGAAGCCATTTGCTATTGTTCAATACTGGCTGTTTGACCAAGATGAGGGGTAATAGTATCCGTTTGAACCTGGGTCACTCCGGTTAAGGAGCCACTAATCGGTGATTATGGTGGTGTCATGGAGACAAGAGGCTCTTGTATTACGAACTAAGAAACTTGAGGTTGGCATACAATAGGCAATGCTTATACTTGCGACACCATCACAATAGCCAGCGTAGTGGAGATATTCGACATAGGTAGACTTGGTTGCATTGAGTATACAACCCTTGGTTGTTGAGGCAGTATTGGCACCCAACCACTGGATGTAATTCCAGCATGACCCAAATTCTGTTGTGAATTCTCATATGGTTGTTCTCCTGGAGGGAACAATGAAAGGGCATATTGTCCCCCATATGGTGGTAATCTAGTGCTCAAAGGTAAAATTGGCCTCTGGAGACTGGACTGCCCAAATTGATACTGTTGTGAAGGATCAATTTGATGAGACCCAACATAAGAGATTCTAGATATTATTCCAGACGAACAAACGGGAATAGATCATACTGTCGAAACAGTCCCTGGATGGAATCCATCTAGTGGTTGAGAGCTATTTAGGATAGATGGTACACCAGCGAACATTGTTGGAGTGGCAGCAGGAGGTTCTGCTGTTGTTGTGTCAGATGACACAGTCTTGGATGTCGACGGTTGTTCAGACATATCGAGTCTATCCAAAAGATTTCCTAGCGATTCTACAGGAACTTGCGATGAAGGGAGACTAACTTCGTACGAAGAAGGATATAGGGTGATCCAAACTCTAAAATGCGATGGAGTACTGGATGGAAGATCCTCCACAATCTCTTCTATAGCAATCAATCCAGGTGGGAGAGGTAGACCGTTAGGTCCGTAAAATATTTCTGGTGCTGAAGAAGGTATAGACTCTGCAGGGACAGATGTTGGAGGGATAACACCTTCCGAATCAACTATAGATGGAGCTAGTTCAGGACTAGAAGTGTTTACTGTTACACTAGGATCAGTTCTAATGTCCTCTTGTGACTGCGGAACTTCTTCTGTAGAGGCAGGGATACTAGAAATGGTTGAAGTAACTGGAGTCTCTGAGGATGTTGGAACACAAGTTCCAAGCAAACCAGGAGACTTTGATCAGTTAAACGAGTACGCTTGGTTCGAAATAGTTTCATTTCCGGAGTCAAAGAGGATTAACTCATTAGTCTCCGCGAACGACGGGGTTTCGATTGACTTTATTCCATGATGGCGGATTACTTGATCAACTCAAAATAAAGGGGAAAATGTGATTCCGAATTAAATGAATTTTAGATGCTTTGACACAACTTTCTTTTTAAATTTTTAAGAGTCGAGAAAAAGCTAAAGATGACTCTAGTCACCTTGAATTTTTAATGACCCTGAAGTGAAAAGTGCTCAGATGGACCTTTTCCTTTAAGGAGTCTAAAAAGGAACGAAAGAGACTACTCAGGAAATTTAGACAGAGGGATTACCAAACCAAATGCAAAACTGCAGAATAGGTTTTACAGTACGACAGTCAATCTTCCCGAATGCTATGTTCAGTGCATTGCGATTGATAGGGTGGCAGACACGACTTCCTAATGATAAAGGATATAGCCTATTGTGGTCTCCCAATATATACTCGACGGTACGTGGGAGCACAAGTCCGTACTGGCACTTGTCATCTCAAAGAGGAGGAATCACCCAACCTATGATGAAAGTGATAGTTACCATGCTTTACGACGCCAAAATATGTCTCTAGCCTAGACTTCTAAATGTTGTGCGTTAGATTCCAAAGCATTTTTATGTTCATTGAATCTATTTTACAGTTGATCTTTCTTAAGAAGTTTGCCTTTAAGGTTTACCGTGTGATGTAGATATACAATTCCTAAAATGCATTCTAAGATGATAAACAGTTGTTTATTCTTCTTTTTGCAATGAAAATCCTAGCTACTAAGGAAAGAGAAGCGAGATTCTTTCAACATAGAGCAAAGAGCACACAATAGATGCACTGTCCTAAATCAAAATCAACAAGCAGTCTAAATGCAAATGCACATGCATGTATTTGTTTTCTTCTTTCTTAATGTGTGAAAGACAAAAAGAATGCTAAGTACAAATCTGAATTATCTTTTCAAAGCGACAGTACTAACAATTTTCTCTTCAAAATACGAAAGGAAGACAATGACAACACTTTGCGATTTTGAATTGAAAACTGCCTTTGACACTTGAAATATTATTAATTCAAATCAAATACAAGAGTAACAGTGTAATCGACCATCAAGAAGAGTAGGATTCTTTTATTTGACTGAAAACGACACTTGCGACACTTCCAAATCGAAAGACGACAGTTCGATTAAGCTAATTCTTTGTAAAGGAGAAGTGTAAATGGCGAACAACACATTAAAGCATTCACAATTCTTTGTACAATGGAGGTTGAATGATACAAAGGAAGGGAGTTTCCACAATGGTATACTGATCACAGACAACAAAACTGCTAAATAAAGCTGAAGAGAGTGAAGAAAAAACCAAAATCTGGAGGCAGAAATAGTTTTATCTGATCATCACACCTGTAACACAGGGAAACAGGGATGCATCTCACCTACTACACACGGGAGGTACGATGCATCCAGATTGCCAAGAGGAGAAGGTGCGATGGTCCAGGGATGAGACTTTAAATTGGTTTTTAGTCACAGTTTGTAGCTTAGTTTAGGGATTTAGGCTGAGCTAATGATAGTCAGTAAATACAAATCATAGGGGTTGATCTAATGAGGTCACTTGAGACATCACCAGGGCAATTAGGATGTTTGCAAGTTAGATGTTTAATTCATGAAATAACTCGGAGATTGACTGAAGCAACATTTATCTACTTTGCAGTTGCATAGCAAAATTAGTTCGAAGGCTAGCTGGCATAACTTTAGGCTCCGTTTGTAGTAAACAAACTAGAAACAAGCAAACAAGCTATTCACTCCCCAGTGGAGTCCCCATTTTGTTATTGGGAAATCTAGTGTCCATTCAGAGCTACTAGTCCCACTAAGATGGGTAGCTATCTTAGAAAAAAACAAACTAAAGTTACTTTTGTTTTCCTTTATGAGAAGTAGATGAGAGAGAAGTAGAGAGTACCAACCTCAGTCTTTCACTTGGCTCCTTGCTTGTTTCCTCTCCCCTTTGACAGATCTTTGCTGCTCCTTCTTTGCTTGTCCCGCTTCAAAGAGCACCTGTAAAGTCAAAGAAGCATAATACCATCAAAGCACAGAGATCTACAATCATAAACAATATAGGACCAAATATATATTGACCACACAAATGCATATATCAACTCAAACATACAAGAATGTGGAGGAAAACTCAAATAGATTTATTGATAGAAAGAGTAGAAAGAGAGGATTACAACCATTGATTTGACCCAGTGCATCCTCCCCAGCATGAAAGCCCTTCTTCACCTCATGAAAAGCTTAGATCACCCAACACTATGATGTTCCACAAAGAAACCAACAACACTTCCTTACAAAAATACAAGATTCAAGCCTCTGGACCTCTGGGATGAGGGATCCATATATAGATGTTTGCGGGGGGGGGGGCGAGTTAGCTTCTGGGTTTTTGATTAGTGTCCTCTCTCTGATAGTTCTTGGTTCCACTTGGAGATCCATGATCTCTTACTCATCCCTGGGCAAATTTAGAGAGGCAAGTGTCACAGGAGAAGTTTCTGGAAGATTCCATGATCATCCACCTTGCAAACTATCTCTGCCATTTGTCTACTCTCACCCATCGCACCCTACAGAAGGGATTTTCAATATGCATCAAACTTTTTGCATGTGGCACGTAAGATGCATCGCACCCTTAGCACTGAGCAGTTTGTATGGTCCAGTTTTGACCAATTCTGAGCATTTTTCCATGGGGAACTTCTGGGAGATGATGTAATCAGCTGACCTTGTTCCTTTAGGGTGTGAAACAACACTTTTAGGGAATCAGAAGCCCTTGGTTTATGGACATATATGATTGGGTTTGCAGTGCCCAAATATGCCCATAACAATTAGGTCATGCATTCATTGTGCTTTCAATTACTAATCAAAACATGATGAGAGCCATACATTGAGTTTGTCATAAAACATACTCATAACTATTATATAACTGACATAAATAACAAGGATATAAAAACCATACAATCCACATATAAGCCAATACATTTACACATGAAATACCAAGGAGAAGGAGCTCTTATTGATGAATACAAAAGTAAACCAAGTTTGGGATTTCCAAGAACCACTCGACCATAGATTGGCTGAACCAAAAATTTCTTTCAGCCAATCACCCTCGTGCTATATTCCAAGCATGAATGTGGGACTCACAAAAAAACCAATCCATGTTTCCTCACGATTTACCACAATCCCCATTGGATCACTGGGCCCTAAACAAACATGGATTTCACTGGATTTCCCCACCTACACCATGAGGAATTTTCCTATCTCCTAATCTCTAGGCTTTAATGTATATCCCACCATCAATAGTTGATGATTCCTAGGCCTAATCAAGACTCCACCCTTGAGGTTTTACCATATATCTCGTCATTCACCAGCTGAGGATTCCTAGGCCTGATCGAGGGCACACACCTCTAGGATTTACCATGTATCCTACCATTCACCAGTCGAGGATTCATAGGCCCACTGAGGCACACAAAATTTGGCTTTAGCACAATCCCAATTTCTCCAGTCCAGGGATTCTTAGGCTTTGTGTTCTTTCTTTTAGAGACCACCTCACTTAGTTTCGAAACCATCAGAAAATATAGCTCAACCAAATACAAGAGAACCCATTACACCATGGCTTTTCGGAAATGGAAAGGCAAGGCCGAAGAACACTTTCAGACTTGGAAAAACCCATGCCAATGATAAAGAGAGAACAAAATACACACATGCATGTACCGTGCATGCCAAAAATAGAAAGGAATCACAAATGCAAATTGATATGTGCAAATAATATTGTTGTAGCTACTAGATGTTGATCTTCCTTTCTTGATCTTTGCTTTCCTTTTCCTTCTTGGTCCTTCCATTTCTTTCCTTGATCTAATGCTAGACTGCTCCAAGAATCCTCTAAGCATCTAAGAGTGAGAGTAAGATAATACCGAGGGAGCTCCAAAAATGAATTGACAAAATGTACCAACTGATCCTCAGAAGTGTTTTTATTAATGAGGCCTCTATTTTCTTCAAGTTTCCATTATTTTCCTTCATTTTTCTCCTCACATGTAACCTATAACCTTTCTAATCCGAAATTGGATCCTTAAACTCTCTTAAAGCTACTTGAACTCTGTAAAAGCTCATACCGAAGTTTAAAGTCTTATGGATGTCGAAGCCTATCAGAAATAACCTCTGAAACAACAATGATTGCATCTAGCACAGAGCAACGAGGACCTTCGGTCAAAGTACATTAACCAGTGGCCCATGGGGATTGTGCATGGCGCAAAAATGGCAATTAGGAGGTTCAGACTAGAAAACGTAGGTTGTTTCTGATGCATGATTAGCGCAAAGCGCTAATCTCACATCGCCGAGAAAAACCACTCGAGAAGGAAAAGACCCGAGTACTCGGTCACAAGGGGAACCATGAAACCATGGGAAAAGCGCTAAAATAGATAACATCTCCCATGCTCCAAAACCGGCGGTATATCAAAAGTGTTTTGGGTGGTAAGCGGGTTTGTAAGAGGACCCAACGATTCCATATGTTGGATGACGCGTGTTCGGCAGATGAGAGAGAAAACTACCTCTCATCATGGGCTAACATTCGAGCAAGTCAACTGCGTGATAAGAGCGATAACCATAGGATATGGAGGCCCTAGATCTAACGGCAGAGATTGCACTCGATGGATGACTAGACCCGAGGGATAAAATAAGCCAAAACGCATAAAGATTTGAATTTTGACATGGACGATGAGTTGGCAGAGATTCGTGTTCGCGGGCATTCTTGAAGTAAACAGAAATAACAGTTTCTTCAAACGATCGAGTGTTTCCGGTGAACCTGACACTTATCTGTTATGGAATAGGTGGCCAGTTTCCCTGTGAGGTGATGCAGTGACTGTAACAGTGAAAAGAAGGGATTCGAATAGTCATGAGACAGATTGGCCTTAAGCCAGGAACATAGAAAAGAGAAAAGAGAGCGGAGGAGTGAACATTGAGAAAACGCTGAATGTGCAGAGAGTTTGGGGAGTCACTCAGAGGTCGAGTGGAAAAGCCTGAGAGCTCAATTGATAGCAACATATTGCTGTTGGAGTTGCTTAGAAGTCGAGCGACTCACAGATGCATGTAAAAGGCCAGAGAAAGAGCTTAGAGAAGCCAGATCCAAGAGCCAGGGCGAGTGCTAGAAGCGAGAGTTGAGAGCAAGAACCAGAGCCCGAGCCACAAAGCCAGAGCCAGAGTTCGAGCCACAGCTAGAGCAAAGGCCAGAGCCCGAGCAAGAGCCAGAGCTAGAAAGCCGAAGAGCTCCAAGAGCCAAGGGATAAGTTGGTGTTCTGAGCCCAATGTTCCTGTGTAAAACATTGGAGTTAAGTGTAGCACTTGTAAAAGAATTGAGGCCATAATCCTAGAGAGCCTAATCGAGTTGATTATAGCTCAAGGAGATGTAGCCCAATATATCATGGTGAACTCCATATTATATTGTTGTCTTATGTGTTTTTTTTTTTATGCTACTTAAAGTATTGTTATATGCATTCATATATCAGTTTAAGTACCTTCCCATATCAACACAAACAACAGATTTTAAAGTAAATAATCAGTTGTAAACAAATACCAGGATACACCCATATTTACAAGAATTTTTTATTTCTGCATTGGTTAATCATTAAGACTTGGGAAAATTTAAATCTTTGGAAGTGGGAGAGGTTCTTGTAAGTTAGAAAAGAAGCCCAAGAGCCCCATTTTCAGATCAGGTGGTATCAGAGCTTAAGATTGATTAACCCCACCTTCGAAGAAGGTTGTATCAGAATGCTTGATTGACAGGGCAAAGATTGCTTGTCTGAAAAGTGTTTGGATAGCCAAGGATTGCTTGCCTCATCAATTGTATGCTTGGTTGCAGACTGACTATTGTTTGAAGTTTGTAGAGGTGAAGGGAAAGCTATTGATAGCTTGGTCCAAGAAAGACAAGAAGGAAGAAGGGTTGAAGGCATTCTTCTATCCCAAAGGACCTCAGGGAAATCCTCGAGGCACAAAAGGTTGTTGCAAGAGGTGGATAAGCTCTTTAATAATCTTGTTTGAAGTTCTTTTTATGCATTTTGAAAATGACAACTTCTACAAGTGAGTTCTCAAATTCTTCTTGCTCCCGAAGTTCCTTTAATGGAGACATGAAGCAAGATTTGTCCACCATGATGGATATGGTGAGAGAAATGTATGAGGATGGAAGGAAGAGCAACATACTTAGAGAGCAGTTGAATTCAATGGAGGAAGAGAAGCAGATGCTTTCTGACAAATTGCAGTAAATGGAGAGGCAACTTCATATTGCAAGTATGAACCTCAAAAGGATGCATGAGTTGGAGTCACAACTCTTTGTTGCTAAAGAAGCCTTAGCCAAGTATCAGCTTGAAGAAGAGGTAAACCATTCCTGTTTGTCTTCAAATTCTTCTAAGAATGCTTATATTGGTTCTTTTCAAAAACATACCAGAGGCATAGGTTCCAAGCTAATGTCCAAGATGGGATATGAAGGAAAAGGATTGGGCAAACATGCACAAGGTATTGTTGAGCCAATAATGGTTGAGGAAAGGCCTAAGTATTTAGGTCTTGGCTATGGACAATCTTATGGAGAGAGTTCCAAAGCTACCATGAAGGCCATTGAAACAGTTCCAAAAAGGAGTTTCGTTGCAGGCCCTCTACCTTAGAAGTGTGAGGATTGTATTAAGGAGGAATGCAATAGCTCGAAACATCATTCGTATGATGCAGGTGTTCAGAAGCACATACTTGAACTAGAAGGTTGGGGAAACTCTAATAGCTTTGAAGAAAGTGATGGTGTTCCAAAGTGAGCCACTTCTTCATTTTCTTCACCTCATGAAGGCAGTAAAGGTGAAAGAGGCAGGTATAAATCTGGTTCTAAAAACATTCCTTTTGATTTTGTAAAGCATGGAAAAATAATTGCATGTTCCTTTTGTGGTTTGGATAACCATTATGTTTCTAGATGTTGGAAGAGGATGGCCACATATAGGAAACTTTTGAAGGAAAATAAGCAAGCAGCCAAAGGTCCATAGGACAAGGCAAATCATGTTGTCAAAAGGATGAATGTGTGTTGCACTTACTGCCATAAGTAAGGGAATCTTGCTGAAAGGTGTTGGACTTTGAATCTAGTGCTGCTTCCACCAAATCTGAAGGAGAAAGTGGAAAAAGAAAATGGCAAGAATGGAAATAAAGATTCCATGATTGATGTGGTTCAGAATGACTCACATATTGATGCTGATGTGCAAACAAAGGAGGGACTTTTGAAATGGATTGGTAAGAAATGGTTATAATTCTTATCCAATTAAGGTTGCATGTCTAGTGATGCATCTGTTTGCATTTCTTTGTGGAATAAATGCAAGTTGCGGGATCTTACCAAATGGTAAATAGAAAGAAGTCTTGGATGAAACTCACTTTATTGCTACAACAGTATGTTCATTTCAGTTTCGAAAGTACAGTGTGCTTAAGCAAAAGTTGATAGATGGAATGCATGCCTGAGCATGAGATGCATGTGATGCTGGCTTGGGAGAAGTTAACCTGGTTCCAAAAATGGAGATAAGGATGAAGTGTTTCATATTTTGGAAAAGAGTCCTAAAGGTCTTTTTCCTACATGCTCGACTTGAAGGGTTGTTTGTTATAAAGGCATGTTTTATTGGATTTTCATTTGTATGCAGATGTAAGACATTGAAGGGTTCACAAGATGTGAAATATGTTTCTTTGTTGAAGCAGGAGTTAGCACATGCAATTGTTGTCTGTATGCCTGTTGTTTTTAACAATTTTTGTTGAAAGCTTTTCAAATAGGTACAAATGAAAGTTTTGTGGAGCATATGTACTTCACATTTGTTTGAGCCACCTTGGATCAAGGATCAAGGCAAAGAAGCTCAAACTACCTTCTGTAAACTTCACAACAGAAGTTCTGCATGAAGTCAAGGAGGAGAGTCGTTCTTCCCGAGACGACCAACCCATCCAAGAAGGGAAGTGGTTGAATATTTTGGCTCAGAGGCGCTATTCAAAGGAAAGTGTAGGGAGGATGAAAGAAGAGGGTGTTGTTACTTTCATTTACTGCTCAGATTAGTATATCAGTGTTTTGGTGGACCAAAAGTTCTTTTAGTGGGAAGGCGTGTTCTGAAATTGGATCCTTAAACTCTCTTAAAGCTACCCGAACTCTGTAAAAGCTCATACAGGAGTTTAAAGTCTTATGGATGTCGAAGCCTATCAGACATAACCTCTGAAACAACAACGATTGTAGCCAACATGGAGCAAAAAGGACCTTTCGTCAAAGTACATTGACCGGTGGCTCATGGGGAATGTGCATGGTGCAAAAATGGTAGTTAGGAGGCTCAGACCAGAAAAAAAAGGTTGCTTTTGATGCGCGATTAGCAAAAAGTGCTAATCTCACATTGCTGGGAAAAACCCCTCGAGAAGGAAAAGCCTCGAGGGATCGGTCACAAGGGGAACCATGAAACCATGGGAAAAGCGCTAAAACAGACGGCGGGTCCCACGCTACAAAATCGGTGGTATATAGGAAGTGTTTCGGGCAGTAAGCGGGTTTGTTAGAGGACCCAACAATTCCATACGTTGGATGACGCGTGCCTAGTGGATGAGAGAGAAAACCGTCTCTCATCGTGGGCTAATGTTTGAGCAAGTCAACCGTGCGATAAGAGCGATAATTGTAGGATCTAGAGGCCCCAGATCTAACAGCAGAGATTGCACCCGATGGATGACCGGACCCGAGGGAGAAAATAAGCCACAATGCATAAAGATTTGAAGTCCGACGTGGACGATGAGTTGGCAGAGATTCATGTTCGCGAGCATTCTTGAAGTAAATGGAAATAACGGTCGTTTCAAACAATCGATTGTTTCTGGTGAACCTGACACTTATCCATTACGGAACAGGTGGCCATTTTCCCTATGAGGTGATGCAGTGACTCTAACAACTGAAAGAAGGGATTCGAATAGTCATGAAACAGATTGGCCTTAAGCCAAGGACGGAAAAGAGAGCAAAGAGAGCGGAGGAGCGAACAATGAGAAAATGCTAAATGTGCAGAGAGTCTGGGGAGTCACTTGGAGGTTGAGTAGAAAAGCCTGAAAGCTTAATTGATAGCAGCATATTTCTATTAGAGTTGCTTGGAAGTCGAGCGACTCACAGAGGCATGCAAAAGGTCAGGAGAAAGAGCTTAGAGAAGCCAAAGCCAAGAGCCAGAGCGAGCGCCAGAAGCGAGAGCTAAGAGCTAGAACTAGAGCTCGAGCCACAGAGCTAGAGCCAGAGTTCGAGCCAAAGCCAAAGCAAGAGCCAGAGCCAGAGCAAGAGCGAGAGCTAGAAAGCCGAAGAGCTCCAAGAGCCAAGGGATAAGATGGTGTTTCGAGCCCAATGTTCCTGTGTAAAACATTAGAGTTAAGTGTAGCACTTGTAAAAGAATTGAAGCCATAATCCTAGAGAGATTAATTGAGTTGATTAGAGCTCAAGGAGACGTAGCCCGAGATATCAAGGTGAACTCCATATTATATTGTTGTCTTATGTGTTTGTTTTTACCGCTGCTTAAACTACTATTATATGCATTCATATATCAGTTTAAGTAACTTCCCCATATCAGCACAAACAACAAATTTTAAAGTAAATAATCAACTGAAAACAAATGCCAACATACACCCATATTTACAAGCATTTTTGATTTCCGCATTGGTTAATCATTAAGACTTGGGAAAATTTAAAGCTTTGGAAGTGAGAGAGGTTCTTGTAAGTTAGACAAGAAGCCTAAGAGCCCCATTTTCAGATCACTTTCACTTTCCTCTACTCCTAATTTCCATTATTTTCATAAATAAAATGCTAATTAATACCTCATGCTTTTCCAAAGCCTTTGCCATTTCCTTTGCCAATTTCCTTAGCCATAATAAACCAAATGAACACCCACACTAGGATGTTTTTCCCAACACTCAGCTTGAAATACATGTCTCGTGACCTTGGTTATTATTTTTCCTTTAATAAATTTATTACATGGAATTTTGGCCAGGGCTATTATAGTGACCCTAATTCGGAGCATCGAGATTATTGGAAAAAATAATCAAGTGACAAATTACAACCTTTGCGGCAAGAATCTTGTCAATCCTGGGTAAAATTGTTGCTTGTCAGACTGTGTAAAGGGAAAAATTGTCACATAGTTAGTAGGTTTTTCCAATTTGCAAGAAAAATAATAGAGCTCAGCTTGGAGAAGCATATCTTGCTCAATTTTTAACCTTTCTGAGCTCAAGAGGAGCCTAGATGGGGTTTTTGAGTGTCCTCGACTAAATGGCAACCTCAGTTTTCTGATTTGAGAACTTTATGATGGAAGTTTGGAAGAATAAAGTGTTTTAGCACTAGAGGCAAAGACAAATTTGAAGCAGTATAGAGGCATATTTGAGCATGGAGAGAGCCTAGTTAAAGGTTTTTCAGCCTTCTAGTTTCATATGTAGCATTTGTTACTTCAATATAACAACTATTTTCAGTCCTTTCTCAATATTTTAAGGAGAGAGGTCCTTTTAAACTTTTCATTGTGAAGGAGTTGCATGTTTATGCTTTTGATTTCAGCTGGAGTACAAGGACCTATTGTGTGAGAGACCTTTTTATGTTGAGATTTTTATGACTTGCTATAGGGAGCTATTTTTCTGAGTGAGGATTATTTGTAGGAGAATGTGTCTTTGTAGGAGAGATGAGCGACTAAGTCTATTGTCAACAAGTTGTATGAACTCATTTGTTGTTGAAATCAATATAGTGATCTAGCTATTGGAGCAGGCCCGGAGATGTAGCCCATGAGGGGTGAGATACATTATCAAATGTTGGTTTCTTCTCTTCATGTTTATCATCTTTATTTCCATGTGAATTTGTTTCTTTTTTAATTTCATGTGAAAACTTAAATCAACTTCTTGAAAAGGTAGTGGAATATATTTTACTTTTAAAGACCCATTTTGTTAACCTGCACAATGTCATAGGATGGTAGATTTTTGATAGGAGGAGATTCCCTCCATTTTCAAATAAGGTGGTATTAGAGGAGTTTCTTACCAACTTGCAAGTATGGGAAAGAAACGGAAGCATGAAAGAATCCAAGAGTTGGAGGAGATTAATCTATCTCTTCGAAAGGAGAATGTTGAGCTGAGAAGATTGTTTGAAATTACAAAGGTGGAGAAAAGGAAAATTAACCTACAGTTGCATCATGTAGTGGAGGAACAGATTGGTTAGATTACCATCCCAGAAGCAACAAAGTATCCCTCGAAGGTGAGTCCAATTTGTGGGAATGGTTCATACACATGATATGGAACATATGTTGAGAATGATGCTTGTGAGTTTTGTTAGCATCTAAAAGATTCTCATTATGTGCTCGTTGATAAAAGTGGTTGGATACAGTCATCATCCACTTCGTCATCAATATCTGAAACATAAAATATGTGTGATAGGCTAAAGGAGGTAATTAGAATTTCTAGTTCTACTCCTTCAACTAATCTTGATCATACATATTTCACAGCCTTTGAAAAGCATATCAAAGGTGTATGGAGCTTTTAATTCAAGTGGGTTATGAAGGAATAGGCCTCGAAGTCAATGGCCAAGGTATCACTAATCCTATTGAGGTGAAAGAATGACCACTATATGAAGGATTGGGTTATGGTCATGGAGAAATTGGAGAGTTCTCTAAAATTGTTGAGGAAAATAAATCATCAAGTGATGATATGTCACACCATGATGGTAGTGATAATGACAATTTGTGTCCAAAGGGAGATGAATGTTCCAAGGGACATACAAAGTCCATTCCTTCTTGTCAAATTCATAGCCCAAAGGACAAGTATAAGTGTCATGGTGATTTTAGAAATGGTGGTGATTTTGATTATTTATGGGAAATGTTTCCTTACACATTTTATGATGCAGCTGGCCATTGTGTGGCTAAGTGTGAGCACGTAAATAGATGGTCAAAAAATTGGATCAAATCCTTGGAACAAAGCATGAGGAATCTATCCTTGATATGAAGACTTCCTTTTCGATGGGAAAGTGAAATAATTTTTGTACCCATTGTAGCGTGAATGGACACCATATTGAAAAGTGTTGGAAACTCCATCTGGAACTTCGTCCCTTGAAGGACAAAGAAAAAGTTCCATCCTTTGCAACGAAAGAAACATGTGGCAAAGTGGAAATTGATGTAGTTCCTGAAGCAACATTCGAAGCAAAGCAAATATGGAAAGAGAACCCATAAGCTTAGTTAGGAGAAGAATGGGTAGAGTATTTTGTACAGTTAGCTTCCTTTGTAAAATTTTAAATACTTGTTGTATATTCTTATTTGGGTACTTTGTAAAGTGAATTCATGTACAATCACTTATCTGTAACAAGTGTGTTTTCTTTGACAAGTTATGTTATTTTGGCTTGAAGATGAGTGCATTTGTTTGGGGACTTTTGGGATGAGCATTTGTATTTCATCTAGTATGTCTACAGTTGCATCAAGCACTCACCTATACAAGTATTTTTATGTGAAGCTTGTCTGTGAATTTGATATTTTGTAAATATTGTGTAGAAGGTGACCATAATAATGTGGAGAAAGCCATATATGTCACTATATAATTTTCGTTTGAGGAAAGCAAAGCAAAATATGAATCAGTGCATGACAAGCATTATGTCGCTTTTGATTTCCAGGTGGAAAATCAAGTTTGTCTTCAACAAAGAGAGACTTCAAGGTGAAATTTGTTTGAGCCAAAGAAATATGGTTTTGGAGAGAATGTTCACATTCCATCCATCGAATTTTTTGTTCCTGCATGTTTCGAACAATTGTAGCAAGTCACAATTCCTGACATAATGATAAGGACTTCACGCAGAGGCAAGGTGGAGTACCTTGACTAGGGCTTTAAGGCACCAATTCAAATAGAACAAAAATGATTGAGATCGGGAAAATTAATGATATTTTCCCTCACTTATTTACTGATTCAAGATAGATTTTTGGAGGTCCAAAAGTTCCTAGTGGGGAGGTATGATCATGAGATAAAAAATAGGCTTAAATATGAAAGTGCTAGGAATCTCTCGAAATTGGCATCAAGTCATAGTGTTCGTTGCCTTGATTCCAATGATGCTTGAATCACATAAATCTAACATCATATAAAGAAGTTATGATTTTATGAAGTTTTTGACCAACAATTAAAAAGTCAAAATCAAGGTTGATTGGGCTGCTGACTGGGAAATCCATGTAGCTGACATCATTAGTTGATTATGAAGGGCACAGTTGGTGATGAACCAATTAGGTCTTGACATGTGGCACCATGGTACAACTATAATTGGTGCGTTTTGGTTGGTCTATGAGTTTTTAGGTGTCTTAATCGGAGGTGGCCACATTGTTGGCATTATGGTTCTGGTATGATTATATGTTTCATATGTTGTACTTGATGGCAACACCCATGGCATGGCTCTCATTTTGATGAAAATAAAGAAGTACGCAGGAGAACAGTTCAGGAGGTGCGTACCCGCAGGTATACCGTGCAGGGACCACGTCCAAATACGCGGGTTACCCATTCATGGGGTGCGTACCCCAGTGCACACACTTCAAGACAGTAAAGCGCCCACACGTGGGGTTTCTCATGGTATTTAGCCGTCGGTTTTGTGTTATTATGGTGTCAGCCCGTGGTATTAATCCATGATTTAAGGAAGAGATTTACTATATAAAGCTAAGGAGATCATTTGGCTTGTGCATCTTTTGAGTATTGAATATCTTAAGATCTGATATTGGGTTCTCGGTTTAAAAAGCTTGATCTTTAGAAGAGAAGTTGGAAGCGAATCTGTGAAGGGTGATCTCTCGAGCGCAAGATCAGATCTGAGTATCTGACTGTATTTTGGCCCTAATCAGAGGTGCGCAAGTGATCGACAGTGACAGTGCGTGGGTACGCAGAGGAAACAAAGGGTCAGTGCGTGGGTATGCAGAAGAGACGAAGGGGCAGCGCGTGGGTACGCAGAGGGGACAAAGGTGAATTGCGTGGGTACGCAGTGTGACAGTGTTTCAGGTGTGTGCGTACCTACTGTGATAGTACGTGGCGCAATAATTCTTCTGGGTGCATGACTACTGTGCAGTACACGGCGCGATAGTACATTTTGGTGCGTACTGTACGCAGATCAGTGAAAGGAGCAGTGCGTGGCCACGCAGTACAGCAGAAGTAACTCTGCGGGTATACGCAGAGAAGCAGAGGATGAAGTGCGTAGCGACGCAGGCCAGTAGAAAGAAAACTGCGTATCTGTTTTAAGATCTTTTGTTGGGTTGAATTTTTCTTGTTGATAAGGTGTTATGGGTTCAGTTTTGTTATTGTTGATCTGGTTATTGCAGCTGACTGTATAATTTACATGTACTTGATGATCATTTGATATTTATGGATCCAGTTTGAAAATTTATGAAAGTGGTCCTTGAAAGAAAAGAAGTAGGGGGTTGTAGCTCCCTTCCAGGAGAGACTGGAAAACGAGAGAGAGTTGTAGCTCTCTGCAGGTTGCAGCCTATGTACTGGTAAAGGACTGCACCCGTACAAGACCATTGTAAAAGGAGTTTCTAATTTGAAAGAAGATAGAGACATATTGCAGCAGGTGGTTTTCACCCACATTGGGTTTCCACCTTATATCTGGTGTTCTTGGATGTGACTGTCTGATTTTTCTTGTTCATGCTCATTATTTATGGTATTGGTATGCAAAAATAAGTCAAAGTATAAATAAGAAAGATTTGGTAAAAGAATTAGATAATACTGATTCACCCCCCCTCTCAGTATTATTGTCAACAATTGGTATCAGAGCAGGTCCTTCTAAAGAAGCTTGATCGCTTGAAGGAAGATCTTTTCATCATGAGCAACTAAGAGAGGGAAGCATCTATCAGGCCACCGGTTTTTGATGGGACAAACTTCAATTATTGGAAGGTAAGAGTTACTGCCTATCTTCAATCTCTTGGTACAGAAGTTTGGAACATCGTAGAGACAGGCTATGCTTTTCCTTCAACTACTCCTACAAATGCAGACGAGAAGAAGAAGTATGAAAAAATGCAAAAGCAGTCAGTACCCTATTAGGATGTATATCCCAATCGGAATTCATGAAGGCAATGCACTATAAATCCACAAAAGAGATATGGGACAAAATTATCATGAGCTATGAAGGAGATGAACAGGTAAAGCGTGCCAAACTTCAAACTCTCAGGATTCAGTATGAGACTCTCAAGATGTATAATGATGAAAGTGTGGCTAACTATTTTCTTCGGGTAGATGAAGTTGTTAATTGTATGAAAAATTTGGGTGAAGAAATAAAAGAGGCCATTGTGGTTGAAAAGGTTCTAAGATCATTGTCCCCCAAGTTTGAATCTAAAGTATTTGCAATAGAAGAAAAAGAAAATCTACGAATTC